>KZ145006.1:0-11047 GCA_002157085.1 Melampsora occidentalis | reverse complement strand
GCGGGACCGGCCCCGGTAGCCTAGGTGGTCTTAAGGTATCCTAACAAATTTTGATTCTGAAACTGAAAAATTGAGAAAGCACTGCAGTCTGCCTGAACATTCACCACTCAACTTATTCATAAAGTACCTCAACTCAATCCAAAATGGGGAAGCGCAAGGGTTCAAAAATGACCGGATCGGTTAAAACCAAAGAAGCAAAGCTTGAAGAACCTCGCTTGAAGCTCAACCCTTCGAAGTCCTCCGATTCTGGCGTCGTGGAGGTCAAGGAAGATTCTTCGAGCAAGACTTCCATAATTCCCAAAAGTTCTTGCGAAGAAACCTCTCGCCCATCTGAAAGCTTTGAAGAGCCTCAAGAACCTCGATCAACGGATGAGCCGGAAAGCAAATTAACGAATCATGATAGCGCCCTGACCAGCACTTCCACAAAAAACAACCGTGAATCCTCACCCCCAAAAGATGATAATGAAAAGGATGATGAAGATGAAGATGATGAAGATGTCGAAATGGATCGACTAGAAGAATCAAGCACGCAACAAAAACAGAAGAAAGTCATTGATGTAGATAAATTAAGTCGGACCACTCAAAAAGTGGATAAGACAGGCTTAATTTACCTTGCACGAATTCCAGTAGGGATGGGACCTGGAAAGGTGAAACATTTATTGTCTAAGTGGGGTACTGTAAATCGAATTTATCTCGCACGACATGAAGAAGCCAAAACAAAGAAGGTGAAGAAGGGTAAAGAAAAACATCAAAGTTATCAATTTAAGGAGGGATGGATCGAATTTGAAGATAAAAGGGTGGCTAGACGGGTAGCCGAACTTCTTAACACTCGCCCTATTGGTATGTTTCCTTGATCATCATTCAGCGGTCCATATGTTCCTCTTGGAAGAGTTTTCCTTCACTTATATCTTGCATTGACCTCATCAGGCGGTAAGGCTAGCGATCGATACTCATCCGAGCTATGGTCACTCAAATACTTACCCAAATTCAAATGGTCAAACCTGTCGGACCAAATGGCCGTTGAGCGTAGATTACGTGAACAGCTACAACGGAACAGTCTTGAGGACAGTAAGAAGGATCAGGATTGGTACTTACGAATGGTGGAGAAGAATCGTGTGGGTAACAAGATTAAGGAGAAAGAAATCGGTAGGAAAGGCAAAGTGGTGAATTCGACTAGATGGGCACCAAAAGAACACAAACAACGAAACATTCGCGCCTCAGATACACGTGGAGAAACTAATCACCAGACCAGCACTGGAGATCGATCCAGCACTGATGGAATGAAGACTGTCTTATCGAACTTGTTATAACTATCTATCATGGGCCTTCCAGTCTTTGACTGTGCTTGGTGTCTTATTCACGCTTCTTAAACTCAAGTCTTCACATTTCCAACATTATCTGACTCTCCTTGACTCACGGACTTATATGACGACGGGCATGAACCTTAATGTTGTGTGGCATTAGTCGTCGATCTCCGCAGTTCAACTCATCAAACTTTTGTTTCATTTTACACACGCCTGTTGGAACAGATGACCAGTCTGAATTCCCACTAATCCTGAGCATCTACGAGTCACTCCAGTTTGGGTGCATCTCACCAAAAGTTAAGTGCAAGAGGCACCGAAATCTATCGATAAGCTGTATAAAATTGCGGGTAATTGCTAATCAAAACATGTACAAATAAGTCGCACACTTGTACTGAACCTTACTGAACTCATGAACAAAGAATTAGGATCAATTATGTTGAGCTAAAGTAAATATATCTTGCCGTAACCGAAAAATCTCAACTTGCTTTTTGTGAACCAGTGATTCAAAATTCTTGGTCACATAAGGTCGTCAGAAAAACAATAACCTTGAATGCATAAATTATTCTACACTTTCGTTGCCCATGTATATCTATGGGATGCTTTTTTTACATAGTCCTGGCCCTAAGCATGAAGACGACTAAAAATATTACCAAAGAAGAAGAGCGATGGGTACAAATGTGATAAACGGCCATGATACCATGAGTTTGGTAGAGCTTGAGAAATGCTTAGTGTCTGATTGATTTGTTGGTGATTTTCCAGATTGAGTACTGTTGAATGCGTCGGTAGAATTAGGCATTGGGGTCGGTAAAGTTGCCTGAGTAGCCGCGATGGGGGGAGAAGTCGAACAGTCCGGACTTTATTATAACAAAAAAGATAAGATAAGATCAGTCATTTGTCTTTCCCTTGATGTTTGGTTTGCTCTTCGTGTATCATCATTTCTACTGCAGTCACACAAATGACGTTTGACCCTCTTATCGACCTAACAATGCGGATAGGTGCAGTCTACGGTAAGAAATGGCGATTTTCAATCAAGCTCAAGCTTATCCAGTAGCGTGTAGCATGAAGATACTAGATCTTTGCATGTCTGCCATTTCGGAAAAAACGTATTGCTACTATCCCTAAGCTATCGGGAAAAAATAAATAGCCATAGGAAAGTCATTCGAATTCACTTTGATTTCAATAACCGAATATATTTCCTTCAGAAATTTCTCGTCAACATACGCATATACAGATTCTGCGTTTGACTTTAAGATATAAAACATGATCATCAACAAATACTTTCATCAAAGCTTCATGTGTTGCTTTTCATGATACAAACAAAGACATGGTCTGACTGAAATTATGTCTGACCCCCTATAAAACCCAAGAGCAACTGAAACAAATGTACAATGAAATGGAAAGACATGCTACTTTGAATGATGAAGACTAAACTAGATAATTTCTTACTTGGAAGTGGAATTGTTTGAATCATTTGTATCGTTATCCATCACATTCACTGGAATCTCAAACGCTTTGGTAAAATTATCTGGGTGTGTTTGGGAATTTTCTTCAATCACAAACGCTGAGGTAGGTTTGATAGGAAAGTCAATCAGTCAGAGATGAACTTTCTGCCCATTGAGAGCCACAGATATGCTTCTTACTATATTCTCCTGGTGGTAAGTCTGGGCATTCGAATGAAGCTCTAGTTTCAAAATTCGAAAAACTCGTCTGTCCTAAAAGTGTTTCGTTACCAGAATGACTACATTTGAGTAGAACATTCACCAATGTAGCAGTTGTTTCCTACAAAACGATAAAGAAGCGAATTTCAGCTTGAGAAACACAGCTAGAGTGATTGTTCCCAGGTTATGTCTCACCCCATCTCTATAATGGCAATCAAATGTGACCCCGGGAATAAGATTTTGAGAAGGCACAGGGGTTATAAGCTTGGAAGGATGAGGCTCTCTGGTCCTGAGAGTGGCACCATTTCTTTCAGGTATCGTGTCTCTCTTAGATTTCTTGCGCGATTTATCGACCACTTTCACTGGGATCTTGATCACATCAGTAAAATCGTCAGGTTCTGACTGGGTATTTTCTCGCACAACCAACGCTGAAAACAATTGCCAGAGGAGTTTTCAGTTAAGATGCTCGAGAGAATCAAATGAGTTTTAAACCCGCTTCTTACTATAATTATTCGGTGAGAAATGCTCTGGGCATGTGAATGTGTCTTGGGCTTTGAAATTCGTAAACTCAGCCTCTCCAAGAGATGTTTCGTGACCGAAGCTATCTACGAGTACAACCTCCAACTTCGTAGGAAAAGGTGCTTGCTGCGAAAATACACAAAAGACACTTTGAAATGAGATTTATATCTAGGAATAGGACAATCAGACTGGATCCTACCCCACTTCGATACAGAAAATCAAATTCCATCCCAGAATCCAATTCCTGTGACGGCAGGGGTGATATGAGCTTGGGGAGATGAGGCTCTCTGGTTGTAAGCCGCACGTGGCTTCTATCTTTCTGGCCACCTTTAGCACGACGTGTATTGGCAACTGAGATTGCAGTAGTCCCGACTTCCTTATAATCTCCATCGAGTTGCATTTGTACAATGAGTTCTAAATGGATGTTGTAAATGCATGTAAGTCTTACGCTTCTAAGTGCCAGGAACTGATGAAGACTGACCGTATGTTCCCGGTTGCAAATCATCAGGAAGGTGACAAGATGTAGCTCCAACTGTGTCCGATAAGGTCGCTTCTCCAACTACCTGCGACATTTCTTCGCAAGAATCACGAATGACAAATTGAACATTTGTTTCTCGATTTCGCTAACATCAACATTAATCATGCATCAATGAATGTTTTCATCTCGGTAATCAAGTCATCGGGTCATGAGAGGAAAAAACAAGATGAGGTACAAACTTTGTCTGTCATCTCGCATTCAAAATCGGATCCAACGTGGATGATTTGGTGAGAAAAGGGTTTGTGCAGCGAGACAGCCGTATGCATGACTTGGTCAATCGGATCTTGTCCAAAGGTTTTCACCCCTACATCATAATCAGCTATCTCATTGGTATCATAGTCTTCAATCACCAAGGAAATCGTCCCCGAGTTGCTAGTAACGATCACAGTGGTGAATGCAACATCAAGGAATCGCTCTGGTCGCGTTAACGAGTTTTGTTTGGCCACCAAGCCTGGGACAAGGTGAAAATCATTTTCAGCTCATGATGCATCACAGTTGGACTAATAATGGATTTAAATAAGCTGGCACTTAAACGGTAGTTGTCAAGAGGGATGTCGGAAGGGCATTCAAATTGGCTAGTGGCCACATGCTCTACAAAATTGACTTGTCCAAGATAGTATTCGCCTCCATTGCGATTTCTGAGGACAAATTGCACATTTTCGGTAGTAGCCATCTATGACTCGACGATGAGTAACATGAGTTTTACTTGTGCCTTTGAAGATTGTTGAGGTTGCTTGAGAAAATCTAACCTGATCATGAATCTTGCATTCAAAGGTACTTCCGAGAGGCACAACTTGAGCTACTTCAGGAAGAATTATAGATGGTAACTCGGTTCTTCGTTGGGTTCTACGTTCAAGACCCTTTACATCTGTCTTCACCATGAGGTCTGGTTCTTCGCGAGTAGTGAGATTTACGCGTCTCCGTTTATCACTGACTACCTGGATCTCGACAAAAAGTACATCATTGAACTTCTTTTGCTTGACAGACGAGTTTTCGAGAGCTACGAGCTCTGTTTGGTTGCCACGGTAAGACGGGAAGAAGAGGCGAGGATAGGAAGCCTTGGTCAGCCATAAGAATCTACATTGATATGGAGTATGTTCAAACTACGCAACTGTATTGCCCGATAGGTATATCAGCTGGAAGTGTTACGTTAGCTATCGCCTTAAAAGCATCAAATGCAAATTCCCCGAGTGGATAGTCATTTGATTGGCTTCGAAGGATAAATTGGACTTTGTCTGCCGTTGTTTCCTAGCAAACCCAGAGTACTTAGGGTCAGCGGGTATATCCATAATAATATGGCATGCCAGATAGATAAGGGACTCACTCCATCGTGAAATTCTATGGACACGTTCATTGCGGCTTTGAACTTCTGTGACTTTAGGGGCTTTGAAAATCCGGCAGGATGTAGGGCACGACGTGAAAGCCGCTTAGGTTGGCAATCGTCTTCGGCCTTTCCTGTTCCGTCATCTGTTCCTTCACCATCTCCGTCGTCCGTGTCTCCTCCATTGTTGCTACCACTGGAGGGACGTTGACCAACATAGACGGTAAAAGAGACTACGTCATTATAATCTGTACTGCCTTGACCCATATTTTCGGAAACGACAAAGTCTTTACAGAGAGCCAAATATGGAAATACATTCAGAGGAAGAAGTTAGTATCACTGGGAATTCAAACACATGAAGCCATAATGGTCCATAAGTTTTTTGCACGTACCATAAGTTCCATCGGCGACCCAAGAGGGCGTCACGACCTCGGTATCGGTTTTGTGATCTCGACAGTCTAAGTTAGTTTGAATGATGAAGAGGCCAGTACCGTTGAAAAGGGAAATTTGAATAGTCGTCGCGGAAGTATCCTAAATGAGGAGCAGCATTTTCAGATTTTTGCCAAGCACATCAAAAAAGAAGATTGAGCTTGACCTACCTCATTAACATATTTGATCCTAAAAGGTTGGCCAGGATGCAAGACCTGACGCGGAGTTGGAGAAGATACCGTTGCATAGGCAAGTGGATCGTTTGGCAATTCGCCAAGAGCTAATATTTGAGTGGGTTCCTCTGAGATCGTGATAGGCCATGATAATATAGACACAAAGCAAAGTGAGAGAAGTAAAAGTGTGTAGCGATTCGACATTTTGACCATAACACGGTGTTGGTCTTCGAGAACTTGAGACGGAAAAGGGGGGTGAAGACAGCGTTTAGCAAGAGCCGCGTGAGAAAGTTGTTTGCGGAGGCGATCACCCCTACAGAGCGAGGGAAGATCAACGGACTTGGAGCAGTTGTTTGGTTCGTAGAGGATAGGTATTGATCTCAGTCCTCGAGCTAAAGGACTATATGAAGCGTTGTTCAACCGCTCAACAGCCCTCGGCAATACTACTTTGATGCAAGACTCCGTTGAGAGGGCACAAACCAACAAAAGATCTATGCTGACTTAGGAATCTATGATACCCCGGATGAAGGAAACGAAGAGGGAAAGAGTCTTGTGCAAGAAAGCTGATTGATAATCTCGCAAGTGAGTTAGAAGAGCTGTACGTGTGAGTCAAAAATTGTTCTATGTCTGAGTGGGAAAGAAGTAACATCCTCTGACGGATCAAGAGAGGGTCTTTATTTACGATCTGAATGTCTTGAAATACAAGATTGACTGCACGGTGTCATGGTTAATGAAAACAAGCTATCCGAATGGTCCATGGCGGAGGGCGGTTGACATGAAAAGACATCAAAGACGCTGAAATCAAGTCGATGAAGTTCTTAAAGGTGAGTTTGCCCGGGAAATACTTTCCTCAATTTACAATGCACCTCAATGCACTCAAGCGGTAAATCAGCAACAAGGAGGACGAATCGATCAGTCCACGTGTCGAGTAGGAATTCCCTGAAAAGGATGGTAAATGGATTGAAATCAGACAGATGACAATCAAAGCGATTCAAGCTCACAAAGCTCTTGACATGATATTGGGGGAGAATGTCCAATTGTCCAGATTTCGTAGCTTGAATCTTGAAATCCTTTACTTTGTCAATCCGGCAAGTCACCCCTGAAAATATCAGGATTGAGGCTCAACAATGGCCATCATTCGGACAGCTGAACTTGAACCTCAGCTTGCAAACTACCATGGCATGGGCTCAAACACATCAGGAAAGTCATAACAGCTTGAATGGGGTCGCTGATGGTAAGCATTGTCAAAAGTCTAAAAGAAAGTTATGAGTGCAACTTCAAGACTGGCGGGGCACAAGTAAGATTCCACTCCTCCAATCGAAGAATTAGATGATTGGAAGAAGATTATTTCAGACTGCAACCTGATCGTATTTCTAAATCTGACACATTCGATCACTACTGCTCGACTCACTTGGAGTATACATACTTCAGTCTATCTATTTCTTAAGTATCTGCCACAGTGTCTATTGATGATTCAGTATTACAACCAAAAAGCTGAAAGGGTGCCTAAGATTGAACGATCGTCTAATAGAGTTCTTTTTGATGATCTTAGTGAAGTGTAATGAGCACTCTGAGCAGTGGCAATTATGCTTGATCATAGATCCCATTTTAATCCAGTTTGGCGTACGAAGCTCGTTCGAGTTCAGCTGTCCGACGAGCATTGACTTCAAAAAACTAAATAAATTGATCATGAGTTCATTTCAATTGGACCAGACTAAATCTTTTACCCAGAAAACCTTGAAAGACTAACTTGATAAATAATGATGAAAACTGCAGCAAGTACCCCAAGTGAGTTGGAGATAGTCATGAGCGTATTGTCGCTAATCATCGTATGGTTTGGGGATGAAGTAGTTTGTTTTGAGTTATGATTACCACCTCTTTCCTCGCTTTTGAAAACCAATCGCTCGAGTTTTGGTTATGAAGATCTGCTGCAGAAGTTGAGATTAAGTTGATGTTAGAGTAGTTTGATAAATCGATTGAGGGAATTTGAGAAATCACATGTTCGGGTGAATGATGAAGTTCGATTTGATAGACTGACCGGTTCAACTTTCTGTAAGACGATGGATGTGATTTGGAAAGTCATCCAAGACACGTTGAACATACATTGCACGTAGCTACGTCATGGCTAGGTTATTTACCTTAAGGCTTAAGTGATCCCTTCCTTCCTTCCAACTTGCCAAGTTCCCACACACGAGAATGGCTTTCAAAATGAGATGGGAATGCAACTGCTAAAAAATATTCTTGTGCTCTGAATACGATGGGAAAAAATACATCACTAATCCCATCACATTCATATGTTGCTCATTGAAACAGATGCCCACACTGATTGAATCTTAAGATGACCGCAAATGCATGAAAGAAATATATTTCCAAGAATGTACTTCATTTGCTACATGCCTTTGAACATATATAGAGTTTCAACAACGAAAATTTCATCTAGGTCTACTAGGATATGTGCTTGCCTGAACTCTCAAGATTGGGATCCAAAATCTGCATCCTAGATGGAACAAAATCTATGTATATATGGGCATTTTTTCTTTCTATTGATCTCGTTCACTGGAACATGTGTTTGAGTTGATGTTATATTCAGGTTGATATCCACAAAGCATGACCCACAACTCTAAGATGATTGAACCATGGATCCTGTGTGAAGAACTGGGTCCTCAATTCTGACAAACCTGATGGTCTCTTTAACCCTGTCTTACAGGAAAGAGAAGTTTTTGAGATATTGTTTTGGGAACATCAAGAGATAAAATCAAAGAAACAGAAGATTGAAGAGACAGGGTAAGGCCAACGTATTGTCTCAAAGGATCAAAAAAAAGTCAAAGAAGGCATATCAATCTATCAACAAGATGTGGAATGAGGGGGGCAACAAAGTACAGGTGGAAGTATGATACATGAGACCTGTGGAACTCACACATGGTCATTCAAACAGTGAACCACAATAGTTGAATACACATCTTTTCCAAGGGATCAAGTTCAACGTTCTCCTTTCCAAATCCAAAAATTGCAGTGTATGCGGTTTTGAAAGTAGAACAAATGAACTTTGTAAGATTGAAACTGGTTGCTCAAAAGACCAGTTTATCAGATGAATTTATTCTACCAATTGTCCACTTCAAGTGGGTATTACAACATGGTAGGTCAACCTTCAAAGCAATGAGATTGTATGACTTGTAAAAGTGGCCACCCAGTATTTCAATGGAAAAGACTGAGGTCCAAGTTATGTACCACCACTGGAGTACCGGAAAAGTAAGGCCAGGACACAGTCTAGTAAAACCTGGATATGATGAAATCTTAATCAGAAAAAGTAAAACCTTGTTTTGAAAACTGAAGTCACTCACGGGCCCGGCAATGTTAGACGGCTTATGTCCGCTTCTATATTGGCTTGTTCACAATATTTTTCAATCAAAACTAATTCATCTTCAATTGGTTGGCTGCGAGGATCTCGAGGGGTTCGTCCAAAACAGTGCTTAAGCTTGACAGCAAGTTTCTTCAGCTGAGGCCAAGGAGCTTCAAAAAGAATACCACTCAATGTCCTGCAATGTTCTAATGTTACGTAGGACCATCCAAAGTACATTAGGGATCTGCAGTCTTGGAAGCTGGCCAGCAGATGTGGGTTATGGGTACAAAGGTATAAATCAATCAAGTTTGGAAGAGAAAAACAAGTGTGGAGATTCCAGGTAGAGTCAATTTCCATGCTGTGATAACCTTGTTTAAACGTGAGCAATAGTACTTTTAGGTGAGGGGCAATGTGCTGAATGATCTTATGTGCTAAACTTGATGATAAAGTACCCCAATCAGATATTTTAAGCTCGGTGATTGTCTTTGGCCAATTGTAGAGACACCAGCGTTTGTCTATCCCCTTGATCCTGGATAAATGCAATGTTGATAAGTGTTGAAGTTGAGATAGATTGAAACCAAAGGTGTCATTGCCAAGTGTTCCTTGATTTGGTGCTCCTACTATTCCAGAACATTTCAGTGACTTGAGCAAAGGTAAATCAAGCACGAGTTTTGATGGAAATTCAATTGTGCCGTAAAAATTATATTCCAATGACAAATGCCGGAGTTGTTTGAGACTGATTATGAGATGGAATAGGTCCACCACACAAGCTGAGACTAAAGCCATGTCTTCCAATTGTCCAAGACCTTCAAAGATGATGTGCAGCTCAGAGAGGTTTGGGCAGCAAGTTATCAGGTCTTTTGAATTCTTTGGGGAGACACGCTCTACACAGCAAGATTCCATGCCAATGGTAAGATTATCGTAAAAGGGATCACGCTCCACAAATTCTTCAGGTTTACTGCAGTTTTTGGAGAGCTTGAGTTCTAGAGATTGCACAAAGGAGCCTTGTTCAAGGAGAATATCTTTGGTCCATAGATTAATTGGTGCCGGAATACGAGTAGGAAATTGTAGTTTCTGAATTTTGAAATCAGTGATTGAGCATGATGAGATTTTCAAAACCAGTTGATTCAAAGATGACTCACTCACCACAACCATGGTCAACAAAGTTGATATATTGCACGAGAGGTAAGTGAAAAGTTTTGAATAGTATTCAAGATTGTCTCCTTTTAATGCAAATAAGACATGTATGGTCATCTGTTGCCTGACTCTGAGATCACCGTGGTACCTTGCCGTCTTTTCCCCTCAATTTCATTACCTTCAAGCTCAGCCATCATATTAATTAAAGCTCTTCAAGTATGTTGTTCAATATCTCGGAAGGTAAATCCATGAGACCTAGCCAACAAGGTTGATGTTCTGATTCCACAAGTTGAATAACCTCTTTAACCTCATGAGATGAAATTCCAGATCCGACAAGGTTGCAACATCTGAGTATCTCCTTGACAGCCACAAAAGAGCTTAGGAGATGACCTTTGGGTAAGCCATGTTGAAGAGAAAGCCAAGTATTGAATCCTTTGACCAAACAAAAACCCCTGAGTCAAATTTGTCAAAACAATTTTGAATGAAGTCAATATGTTGGTTCACTGGCTTATTCATCTTGTGACGTTTAGAGACAATTGCGCGCCAAAGAATGAGGTGTTCTGTGCGACAAGATGTCATTTTGACAAGCTAGGGCGTTATATTTTCAAGAGGCCAACAAAGACAAGAT
>MWRL01017443.1:0-18698 GCA_002157085.1 Melampsora occidentalis | reverse complement strand
TAATGGCTGATGGAGGAACCGGGGATTCAAAGTTGAAAAAATCCGGATTTTTTCCCAAAATCCAAACTGCCGCTAAAAACGGGATTTGGGAATTTGGGAAAAAATCCGGGACCGTTCCCGGATTTAACTTTGTATCCCCTAATAGAATGTGAAACTTTTCATTGAAAGCCCAAATCGAGTCGATTGTGCAATCTCGCATTCGCCTTCTTAGCTAATAAAAACGTAACTTTCCGAATGAGTAGCTTCAAGCTATATTTCGCTGACTCATTTGATTGGAAAAGGATGCATGTCACTGCTGCAGATGCTTTTCAATGAACACCAGCATTCAGACATTATGAATCGCTTTCATCGCTTTCACGACTTTTCATCATGTAAATTCTTTCACGGTTTGCTATTCAATGCTTATCCTCTGCGTTGTTCAAAGCGCTTTTATTTGCTTTTGATATCTCTCGAATTCATTGACTCAAAGCAAAACATCGATTCTCTCAAAAATATATAAATACCCATAGGGCCTGGATTTCCAATTAGCCTTCGTGAAACCCCATCATAATTATCAGCTACATCACAGCTGAGTTTGTTGGACGGCAGTGAGCCAACAACAATGAACTCAAGATAAGTTTTTGATAAGATTTCTTCAGGGTTTGTTGGACGGCAGTGAGCCAATAGCAATGAACTTGAGATAAGTTTTCGATCCAATTTCTTCAGGGTTTGTTGGAAGGCAGTGAGCCGATAGCAATGAACCCTCAGGAAGCTCATCATTCACGAGACGGCTGTGTGTGCCAGTTAGTATGCGGTGATTGTGATAAATGATTTGAAGAGACCACTGTGTGAGAGTGCAAACTGGAACTCCATGACTTAAGCAAAGGCAATGGCTCGACTCAATACTATGCTGGTATACGCGCAACAGTTTTTCTAGTTGCATCACATACGAAACAAATGAACATTGTACCTAAGACCCTTCAAAACCATTCTTCCCCTTCGGGAAGAGATCTCCAGCCAGAAAGTGGATGAAAATTTTCAAACATCTCTTTTACTACTTCTTTTTAAAAATAAAAAAATTCCATAATTCTCTGCGACCAACAATCCTACCCTCCAGTGTGAACAATGATCCCTTCGACACCTCACATGAACGCCTGGGACCCACCTCCACCGGGCAAGCTCGATTGTGCATCCTGCAGTCGTATGGTATCTCATTTACGCACAACTCTCTGTGGGTACTGCATTGCAGAACGTGACAATACTGGAGTCAAGCTGGTTCACTGTGGCACATGTTCAATTGGATATCCACAGCTTACTGGGATCCCTCCGATATGTGGACCATGCCTTGCAAAGGGCATTCAACCCACGACAGCTGAAGCCAGATTCCCCCGACGTGATGTGGCCGAATCCTCTTTGATGGGATTAAACCCAAGTGTCAAACGACCTCGAATGGCTGATACCTACATTGAACCACCTCGACCAACCCGTCCTTCTCTGACTCAATTTCGTCTAGAACATCTGGGCCCACCTTCTTCACGTTACCCTGATCTTGCCAGTGAACAAGAATCCGAATTATGGGGACGCCAGCGTCGCTTGGACAGCGCAGAAGCCCACAAAGTTGGTACCAGCAGTTCTCACAGGGGAGGACGCGCCCGTACAACAACAGGTGGATTTCTAGGCCGTCAAGTTCCTCGTGGTCTCAATGTCACTGCTCAGCTTGTCATCTCCACTGCACCTCTCAAATTTGCACACGAAAACGGAGTCAGGACATACTCAAACGTCATCAATTTTTCAGATAAAAACTGGCCAGATACCTTTGGTAGGGCTGCGTGGGCCGACATCGCCCAATACTGCCATGGCATCGATTTTCCCTCACCTGACTTGTGCCGCCTTCAACGCATATTTACTCTACCAATGGAATTTTCAGAGAAGTACATATCATTTGGTGTCGGAAAAGACCACATGTCATATGATCAAATCCGAACACATGTCCATGATTGGGCCAACCGCAAGGCTACCCGTGGACCTCCCGCAAAATGCAACATCAGTTTAATCTTTACCCCAGCATTGTACTTGAAAACAGTTACACCAGATGAATTCGATAGGTTGACTGCAATGTCCTTGGGTATGACTTTGGAAGAGTACCTTCAGGATGAGCCGGATTATGTAAACAATGTCGCCAAAAAACAGATCACCGCAGCAAGTGAAAGCTCAAGTAAGCCGATTTTTTTTGGTATTTTTATCTCGCTGGTGTTCCAATCTAATGTCTTTTATATCCAGGTGTCTATGATGATGATGATGAGTTTGAGCGGGTTCAAGATGCCATTCGACAATCACTTCAAGAAACCGAAACAACCCCATACTTACTCCGCTCTAAGGCTTCTAGCAACTTAAGCGTCACCTCCAACAGCTCGAAGCTTCCAACCTGGTGGTGCAACCCTTCAAATGACAACCTACCTCTCTGGGGAGCCAATCCTGATGTATCTGTCACCGGGGAGCTTGAAGGACTGCTTGGCAGCCAGCCTATTGTCCAAGACATGTCGTTCCTTTCTGGAATTGTTGGCTCTGGTACGTTTGGAACTGTTAAAGAGGTCTAAGATATGAAATGATCTGACTGACATATATATATGTATAAAGATCTACAATCATCTGATAACGATATCCCCGACCTGCGTTTCTTGGGAGAAATTGCCATTCCTATCTCCACTACCTGGGCAAATACAACTCGTGTACCTCTTTGG
This sequence comes from Melampsora occidentalis, assembly GCA_002157085.1. Taxonomy (NCBI): domain Eukaryota; kingdom Fungi; phylum Basidiomycota; class Pucciniomycetes; order Pucciniales; family Melampsoraceae; genus Melampsora; species Melampsora occidentalis. Next base: position 15,978 of record MWRL01017443.1, on the reverse strand, counting down.
AAGAACGTCATTTTGCTTGCTTTGCACTTCAAACCGGTCGCACAGGACGTAAACATTGAAGTCCCTCTAAACTGCGACCCGATGTTTAAGAATCTTCAACAGGCAGGAATATCAATTAAACCTTGGCGGGCAAGCTTTCATTGTGACGAAGCTAACATATTCCCTTCAAGTACATTGGAAGAGCGGAACGGCGGGCAAATCCTATTTGAAGGTTCCATCATCAATATTGTGGCCAGACGGCGCTTGAAAGGAACTTCTCTACTGAACTACCTGGAGGAGTTCCAAATGAATGTCCAGGCTGCCAAACTTCTCGCTGACTTCCAAAGCTTTGTAGGCGGACGTCCTGGGGTGCCTGAGCCTCTGGCTCAGCTCATTGAAAAGTTTGAGGTTCGTCATACCAATCATAGTATACTTTCAAGCACACTAACTGTATGGGGTTTGTTTCTAGGTGGTTCGACTTTTCATAGTTTCCAAGAACTTGATGGCATCTCCTTCGCCTAAAGACTTGTGGGCCATTGAGACGGCTCAGAACAGGAATCCCAAGAAATATGTCAGCCAAACCTCAAAACTCACGCACGAGCATAGCGATTTACTTTATCAGGCCCTCCAAGCTTGGTCACACTGGACATTTCAACTGTACAAAGGCGAAGCTTTGTTGAGTGAAATCTCTGCAGACGGACACCTTCTCTCAGGTTTCCAGATGGTTGACTGCAAGTTCGTCATTTTGAAATAGTTTCCACACGTGAGGGCTGAGCTGATCTGTTTTTATTACTTTCTTTCCTTGCGGCTGTGTACGATAGTCCCAAGATGTGGTGGTCAGCTGAAAACACAAGGGAGAAGGGCATATGGTCTTTTGCAAGTTCACATACATGCTCCCCATCATGTGAAGCATTAGGTCTAGTTCCAGTCAATCAAGAGGCACATAGGCCTCGAGGTACAGCAATGGGACTACGAAGTATGGATCCAAACCCTATGCAACGGGGGGATGAAGCATATTTTGATGATGGGGTGTCAGATGTGATCTGTTCCACTCAAGTCAGTGGATCTTTGGGTTTATGAGGAACTTTCATGATATCAACTACAAAAAAAATCGAAGTGGAGACCATGAGTATTAATTGTTTGTAAGGCTGTGATTTTTGCTGTTTGTGTTATTGTGGCCAAACTTGTTGCATGTGGAGACTTGATCCTGTTGGAATCCAGTGATTGTTTGACAAGAAATGATACAAAATCAACCATGATTTTATTGTTTTGAGACTACACTGCTGTCCAACTAATGAAAGAACTTGATTCTAGTGGACTTGATGTCTAAGAAACAAATGGGGAGGTGACAATCTCTTTGTATTGAATCAATCCATTCACAGACGGAGTTGTCAAGATGAGAAAAGTAGAAAGAAAAAGATAAAATGTCTTGCATAAGACATCAAAAAATGCACAGCTATGTACAATGATAAAAAGAAATAGCAATATAATTGATCCTTGAATCAAACAACAATGGTGTGCGTATATGTTTTATGGAGATATATCCAAGAAGGACCGCACAAACATGTCTCAATAAGAAATGTGCCAATCAATGTAAAAAGAATCAAGTACGAATCAACGCAGGGTCTCTTGGCAAACTTGAAAAGTCCGCGCACAAAGAGGAGCATTGATGTTCATTTTCAAAGATTTTGCAGCCCAGGTGTCCTAGGTTTCCAAAAGTGAAGGGATTATAGCCCCTGCGGTCAAGTCAAATCAGTACAATGACGTGTGTTGGAGAATCATATCCACATACCTTTCTATGAAGGCAATGTCGGTGATTACCATTGCAATAGCGTGTATTCCACCAAGAAATGCCCGGCCCTTGAAATGATCATATGTCCAGTGAGACAGTGCCCGCATCACATCATTTTCATTGCTGAAAGTTTCATTTTTGATGGCCTTGAAGTCAAGATGATTTTGATGGTTGATTCGGGTACCTTCCAAGCGCTCCTCAATCATAAAGATATCACGTGCAAGGATAGAAGGTTCATTTGGTTTTTTTTCATACATTACACAGTGCGACAGAACCTATGGAGAGTAAGCACTGTGAGTTCAATGGACACATTCTTTTAGTGGTAGTTGGCAGGACGAACTCGCAAACATTGCAACAATTGGCGTTGAGGACTGGTCAAATTCATGTATTGCATTTCTTCCTTGAATTTTGCTACCAGCCAAGTGGCCAGCAGCAAAGCCTGAGCTGTTCGGCAATAATGGGGGAGATCCACAGTGATACCTTCGCCTGTGAGGGTCTTTCGAGCAACTACTTCCAAGACTGCGTTGTCATCAAAAATAAGTTGGCCTGGGTATCTTGCGCGAAAATCATATCTCTGGATGAGATCTTGTTCATTGACTCTGAAATTGACTCTTGTATGGTAGAATTCGTAAGTTGGATCCACTCCATTGTAGTCATCGTTGACCAGGAGCATCAAAGCAAATCCATTGCCGGGTCTCTGTGCCTCTACATCCAAGGGTGGGTTGACTTCACAATCAGTCCAGCCTATGGACAATGGTGGTTCTGGATGATCTTCCACACCCACCGGATCTTGACAGCACAAGCAAAGTCAGCATGAATTCAATTGGGGGTCTGATAATTCAAAACTAAGATAATAACTCACTATATCCCACGCAGTCTTCAAACGTTTCATTTTCTATGACTTCAACTGGGCCTCCATTTCCGTCCGAGTTCAAGAATGGAAGCTCCCAAAGGGGATTTGTTTGCGCTGCAGACACGTAAGTCAAAAAAATTCATTCTTCAGTATGTTAAAGAAAGTTTGAGATATTCAGACTAACAAAATACGATGATTGAAAAACGTACATGTATGGGATTGCTCTTGTACAGCTGCCATCAAGGAGCTACACGGATGGGATAATTGAAAAAAAAGCGTTGGAGAAAAGTGGAATAGGATTTTGAAAAACTAAAGAGTCTCAAGGAGGTGCTAGTAAGGTTGTTGGGTAAAGATGTTGTACGAAAGGTTTGTCTGGAATGAGATGGAGTTTCTCCCTTTAAACATCAGCTGGGTTTTCTTATGACCAACTTGGATCACACATTCAATTTCAGCCATTATTTGGACGCTGGTTGGTTGCATTTTTGGTTGACTAGTCCAGGCCATCTCTATGCCTTGACCAGATTCAATTATTTAAACCAGGTTTTATGATTAATGAGTGTATTACAATTTCCAACAGGTGGATTAGGCTTAGCAATCCTTTGGTGCCAAGTCCGGTAAACTGGTTCTAAAAGATTGTTTGATTACAAAAAAAGTTGTAAGCTTTCAAGATGTACAATTTGAGGAGAATATGAGAAACAACATGATGATGCTCTTCGAACGAGTCTGTTCGGATGATCAAGAAAAGATGGAAACTACAGTGTGGTCCTCATGGAAGGCAGATGCTTACCCATGCATCTTCCCAAAAGACCGCGATCAAATGGAGTTTCCCTTCAAAGAGGAAGGCCTTACTATGGTTCCTGAGCATTGCGTTCCCGTTCCGTCTAATCTGATCACATCCCGATGTGCCGTGGAAAATATAATAACATTCGCTGATTAACAAGGGGAACTCGAAGCATCCTCAAGAATGCTTTCAAGGTTGCAGCGGCCCACCGCAAAACACATTCCACAAAGTTGCTTACATACTTAGCCACGAGAGGTTACTACCATCTCATGGTGTACCTCGCCGTTTCGACACAGAACACGACGCCTATACAAAAAAAGTTCAAAACTCTGAAATCACCGCAGTCGCGGTCTCGTGTCGAGAGAATCATTCATTGTCACTCAAGTCAGCCTTTCTATTCATCGCAGTTTATGATCCAGCTCTGGCACTCTTATGCTTATTTCTCCTTTCTTTGATACAGAATACATAGCTTATCATCGTAAATTTATTATATACAGAACTTGAAAGGAAAAACCAAGACGTGCATCATGGGCTAAACAGATTAGGTATCTTGGGAGTCTTTTTTCTTTGCGGTTTGTGTTCACGTGAATAGATGTGCTTGGTTTGGGACTGATGAGTGTACGATGTTGACTTTTGAAGGGCCAAGGGTTAAGCTCAACCTACAATTAAGCATACATCTTCAAAATATCAAGAACTTCACTTTGCTAAAAATTTTAAAGTCATAGAAAAAGTTCAACGTAAGAATAAATTCTCGTTAGTTGAGGATAAAATTGCAGAAGTTCTACAAGAGAACGGATTAGAAGTTACTAAGAACACTATCAGACTTCAACTTTGGGGAAAGTATTCAATATTGCCTGGGATAGTATAACAAAAGCTGAATTGGAAGATTACGTGAAAATTGTAATTGAAAAAAGGGATGCTGACACTAGAGGTGCAAAGGAGATCTCAATGAGATACGCTGAAGCCGTATTGAAGGGTAATTACGGAGTCATAATCGATAATGAAGGGGATGATCTACTCTACTTGCTATTGCAGTTCGAAGACGGGGTTGTCCCAAAGTTTTTGATCTCTTATGGAGGGTTTACTGAACTTCGATATCAGTCTCTTGTCGAATTTATTGAGGAGGCTTGTAAAGAATACAAAATCAAACCAGAGAAGATACCAAAGGTCTATAGGGGTTTCCCGCATCCTTACAAAGAAGACGATGAACGGCATCCTTACGACTACAAGGAGGGATCAGGTGTGATTGAAGAAGCTGAAATCGAATTGGATTGTAGTGGAATTCGATCTTGAATATTTGATTAACTTGAAAGTGATCACCATCACCAAACTGATTATGCGAATCCGAATTGAAACATCAGTTTCTTATGTAATGGAACGAATAGAAATAGAAACATCATGACTTTTTGAATTTTAGAAAAGCTACTTTTGAGAGCTTTCAGTGCGATCAAGACCCTGAGGCTCAATTCTGTCAAAAGCCTGATGGACCTTAGTTAGCTGGAATGTGGAATCAGCGATGAGACGATATGCTAGACAAGAGTTGATACATATCCTCGGTCGCATCGCCATTCTTGGATGCCGTTTAACTGATTGAAAGGACCAGGATTCTTCCAATATCTGTGGTGTACCCCATTGAATTAGCAGTTTGCTTTAGAAATGGAGAAGGTCGCGCAGTCAGAAACTGACCTGAATCCGATTCGGTCGTGATTTGGTCCTCCACCTGATAAGATATGATTGATGATGAGTGACCAGATAAATTGAATGAACAGAAAATAGGACATACCAAGATCCAAGACAATTCCTAAGATGATTAAGCCGACAATTGCAACGACTTTGATCGCAGCTCTACGGAATTGAATTGTATCGTCAGCGAATGTCCAAGATGTGAAAATATCCCACCCAAAGAAAAAGTCTCACCAAACCAAAACTCCGCCTGTAAACAAAATCGATGTGTAAAGTCAACTTTAATGTATGAATCAACTTTCAAGTAAGGTAAGGAGAAATTACTCACCTCTCCGTACCATCTCACACCAAAGACATTGATGGCACAGATTGTGATCAAAAACTAGATTCCAAGATTGGATAAGTATTAATTCGAATCCACATACTAAATTTGGTAAAATTCAGATCTTACTATCGTGATCCAAACAGCGACGTTCACACTAGAAGTCCAATATTGAACCTATCAAAGGGAGCAAGACATCAGAAAATGGCAAACCCTATAAGGTACGAGCGAGTAAGCTATTTGAACTTACAACTATTGCAGCAGCAGTAATTTCAGTAGGAAGTGTGATTCCAAACGAGTACCTAAATTCGATGAGTCCGTTTCAGGATCTAAATTTTTGAATCTCAGTTTATGAATAGTAAGAAAACACTCACCAGTAGTTGAATCCGACAGCAAAACCTAATGCTGGATTGACAAACCTGAAATAAGTTTCAGTCAGTGATCATGTAAACCAAACGATCTCTTAACATACGCACCGTAGCAAAATGTTGTTCTAGAAATTGATAACTGGGAGTCGGCATTGATAGGATAGGTGGTAATGGGAACCGTTTTGAATTGATTGGTTCCCGCTGTGGTAGAGGATGATCGGAAGACCGTTTGTGAGAATTGATCGAAGAGGAATTGATTGCAATCGGCTTGAGTGGTCCCCCTAGATGAGTTGTTAGTGGAAGTGAAGATATCAAAGTGAAAGTAGAGGGCCGAGTAGGGGTGGAAGGGGCATCGAGATTCCCAAGTGACCGAGCTGGTTAGAGGAACTCGAGCGGGTTGAGGCAGTAGTGATATTGGTTGCCGGATTTCCGAGCTTTGCTTTTTGAGTTTTAGATAAACTACTGGCACCATTGGAGAGCTTTCAGTGCGATCTACACCCTGAGGCTCGATTCTGTCAAAAGACTGATGGACATCAGTTAGCTGAAATGTGGGATCAGTGATGAGCGCATATGCTAGACAAGAGTTGAAACATATCCTCAGTCGCATCGCCATTAATACCAAGCTTTTGAGATTGATAAGCTTTTGGCCCATGGTCTGATTTTAATTCAAGAGCAGTTCCGACATTAGTTCTCCAAAAGAGTGGAACTTCGAGACCTTGCGCTATTCTAAATTAAAAGAGCACCCATTTGAGAAAAGATGCTGATATCTTTTCTCAAATGTACTGCATCAGCGCAACATATAATTCAAAAGACACTTGATGCGACTTTTGATCGCTAAGAAAGAATGCAACCGAGCCAAAGCAAGCATTTGTCTGGCTTTTGATACTTCTGAAAAGCAATCTCAAGATGGTATAAAGTCTCTGTCTACTGGATCCCCTTTTTGAAAATTATCAGACCACTCATCGCATCCATACCCATTTCTCACTCACACCACCATACGCACTCATAATTGCATTCACAGCAATATACCTTCACCTATAAACCCAACATTTCCTCAATTTTCATCAACTACTACTTCGTGTTTGTTGGAAAGCAGTGTGCTAACATCAATAAACCATCACCGGTAATCGAACATTTCAATCATACTACCAACTCTGCCGTTTGTTGGAAATCAGTGTGATTATAGCAATGAACCAGACTGTCCACCACCATCCTGATTCTCCATCGGGTCAACTTCATAACCGCACCAAATATTTGAAAAAAAAGCGAAAGACCAAATCAAAAAAGAATTACAACTGTGTCAAGAGAATCCAGAAGAACTTGGAAATCAAAAAGCGTCACATTCAACTCAGTATGCAAAAAGAGTGCTTGTGTAGGAAACAAATTGCTCACGAATTTGGACTCCCTGACACAGCAAAGTTTTTTCTCTTAAATAAAAAAGACAAAAACAAGTGCCTTTCTGCAAAAATGAAGCTGTTCACTCATGGAATCGTGGTGCTAGTTGATAAAAAAACTCTCGAATTACTACTAATTGCTCAGTTTAATGATTTTAGTGACATGCATCCAGAACTCTACGAGCTATTTGATTCATCTATATCAACATTCTACCAGCACGGTATCTCAAGAGGCATCGTCAAGAACAATGCAGCCACCCAAGGCATCAAAGTCTCTGGTGACATGAGGGCACTGGGATGGCGTTCTGCCGCGGGTGTAGCTGCCGATGTCGGGAAAGATGTCTGTAAGTCATCCTTTTTTGAGATTTTCCCACATTTTACAGCTTACTGACGACCTTTCCAAACAGGTCAATACTCCCTCAACTCTGCAACATCCAGATCCGAAGGCAGAATCTGGCTAGACATCGAAAGGAACGGGCTCTTCCTACCTCGTGCCAAAGACTTTTGGGCCGAGCGGTTTTCAAATTTGTCTATGAAGGCCTTTTCAGCCAATTCCAAAATCGCCACTGAGTCAAGTGTTCCATCTTTTGACTCTCCTTCCTGGGAGACATCACCAAACGGTCGGGTTTGGGCTTCCAGTGTGGCAATTACACGGGACAACTTCCACAACAAACCCCATTGTGACAGGGACGCGACACCATATGCATTTGGAATGTTCTCTCAAGTGAACAGATCAACTGGTTCTTTGCATGATGTAATCAGGAACCCGTGTGATTGTCACATAGAAGGTGCCATTTTTTGTTTATCCGATTACTCTGTTGGAGTCAAGTTTGATGACTTTAATGGTGTTGTTGAGATGGTCTGGAACACTCAGATCAAGCATCACACACATAAGTCAACCACCAAATCCAAAGCGGGAAAGGACATCATACCATCAAGAGCCCCTGTTACCCGGTTTGGCTCTTCATGCCAAGTCTCGTCTAGGTTGATGAGAATGGGCAAGGCTTTGAAGCTCAAGAAGGACGGTATGTCCAGTGCGGAATGGGAAGCATACAGTAATGAGCACATTAAGGGATATGACACGCAGGTGCATGTCAAATTGGATAAGTTGTGAAACAACCCAAAATCCACTTCTTTCGTTGGTTAAAAGCTTATGATGTAAATACTATTTATCGGCTTGTAAATAACATTTCCCTCCAATTGATCCACAGCACCTTGTGTCAAAAATGTGATTGGGAGTTACACGAGGGCAAAAGTGTAAATGTGTTTGCCTTCAAGTACAAATGTTGTTCAAATTTTTTCCGTTGTTAAATTCACATAGAGAGTTAGAGAGACCTTTCTGATTGCATCTGAGTGACTTGATCAGAGAGAAAGAAATATGCTTCATGACTTCGTTAAAAAAACAAGGGAGATCAAGATGAGAAACAAAAAACATTCTTTAAAGTAGTATCTGAACAAAGATAGCATATTCAAGTGTAAAGAAACTAAGTTGACACCTCTTAATATTCCCACAACGCATTGACATCCACCACTTCATAGAGTTCAGGGTATAGATTGCGCAGCTCATTGACAATGGCTGCATGGCAAGCCCACAGGTTGAGTAAGTCTATTCTGTCAGTCTCAATGTTTAGCCGTTGAGCAGCTTCCTGGATGTCATTGGCCAAACGTGGTGGTGAGATACGCAACATTGTTTCAAGATCCGGGAATTGCCGCTGTATTATTTCATCAACTTCTGCCGAAGAAATGGGTGTAAGTCCCTGCTCCCCACCAAATCGAGCTGGATTATAATAAGATACGTTTGGACGACAGCTTGTTGGAAGAGCTGAGTTTCTGTTGTATCGAGTTTTTTTGGTGTTTTTCTCGACTTGGTACTCATTCACAATTGATTGTACCAGAGGCACGGCAATATCGAGAAATACAAGTCTGATGGGATTTCACAAACATCTTGTTAATTTGGGAATAGAACTCAAGAGAAAATGACTCAAGAATAACAAACTGACTTTTCTAGAGGATCATTAGGATCATAGCGTTGATCATCAATGGCTTCTTGGATGCAGTCATGGATCCGCAGGCCATTGCGTCTCCGCAGGAGTCTCCATAATGACTCAATCTTGAGATTTTTTGTGGATGTAGTGAAGATATGCGCCCTAATAGCATCCGCAGGGTCTAGGCCAAGGTGTTTACGGGTGAAGTGGATCTGCAGACCAGCCATCCCAATTGTTTCGGTCCCATGGTCAGTGCAGGTCTGGACAGGGAAGCCTCCAGCGTTTTTGACGGTTGATAGATATTGATATGCAATCATCCGGGGGTCATTATTGTTTATACCAACATCAAAGTGTAGAACCCGGCGGGACCAAGCATCGATGAATCCGTAGATGGTGATCCCATAAGGCTTGAGCTTGTCATGGCCATCGGCAGACCAGACAAAATTGGGTCCAGGGCATCGAAAGACTCGACGTTTGAGTGCTCCAGAGCCACGGAGTGCAACTCCTTCTGGGTCCAGCTCTCTCATTATCTCGGCCACGGTGTCACGATGCACTCGGACTTGACGTAGGCCAAGTGCATGCTTCATTGTGCGTACTCCAGCGTCTCTGTCGCGTTCCTCAATCTGGTGATGAATCATATCCCTAAGCTCGTCACGAGTAATAGCACCCGTTTGCAAGTCGTCACGACGCCAATTCAAGCCAAGCTCCCGAGACATAGTAATCAAGACCTTTCGAGTGATAGGGATCTTAAATGCGTGATTAAGTTCGCTGATAGTATCATCTAGGCCGTAGGACATCCGATGGCATTGGCGAATGAGGGGAATAGCGTCTTCTCTTTGAGTTGGTGTGAGACGAGGAGCAGCCGTGCTCAGGCCAAGCTGTTCAAGTCGGCGAGACAGTGTAGTTCTCGATATTCTGTGGCCAATTTCGATCATGCGAGAGACAATCTGTGGTCGAGTGTGGCCGTCGTTGACCAGGCGCTGGATATCGGCCAGTTCTGGGTCTGGAGCTTCCATGTGAGGTTCTTCAATGTATGAGCAAAAATCGGTAGAAAGGTAGATGAAGATATTTTTACAATCAACTTTGTAAGATGATGCTTCATCTTCAAAAAAATTTGTACACAGGGTATGAACCCCGCATCTGATACAGCATACCCAGTTTCATAATGGGTATGCTTGATGGTTGCATTACTTGGTCAAGACCCTAGAGTGCCTTCTTCAATGCAATGTATCATTGGAAACACCATGGTGTCGTGCAGTGTGGGTTTTGGGATGGAAGCCTTGCTATTCGATTTTTTAGCTCATGAGCTCTTCAGCGGTCAGACTGGAATGAAGCATTTTGCATTACATGTGATGCTTTTGTGCGGAGTCCAGGCCTGGTAAGTTTGATTCTACACGTGTGAACAGCTTTTGAAAGATTGCTTTACTAAAAAAGAAGCTGAAAGTGGAGTTCATCGGGTTGAATTTTGGGTTATTAGTTCTGATTCAGAGTTAATTTCTGAGTTTGTAAGTTTTTTACAGGTTGTGACATGGGTTCACGAGTTTCGGGTCTCAGGGTTTCTTACGTACACCGTAAACTGATCATCATCATCAATGTCATGTCTCATCATACTAAACCAGAGACCTCAACTGCGAACACTTTCATTGCCACATAACATCATCAACAACCAACCTAACATTCTTCATTGCTGGGCATTTTGGCTATAGCTTATACTGTTGGGATCACCAGTGGGAATGCGCTCAAAGTTGAATTTGTAAAACTCCAATCATGGGTTTCCTGAAGGTGGCTAGGGAAGAACCTTCTGCCAGTGATATGATTTTCTTGAATGTCATATATGTATCTGCCAGAAAGGCAAACATCTCAAACAGAGGAAGGGGTGAACTCCTGTTTGACAGACTCAAGTCATGCTTCCTGGGAGTCAGAGGGGGCAAAGAGAAAAAGAAAAAGTAAAATCTTGAATGATACTGGTACGTTCAATCAAACATCAACGGTGTAAACAGTTGTGTTGGTGAGCCACTTTTACGTCAAGGAGACTGCGGGAAAGGCCATCCAGCGCTTTCTCCGAGTTTTTCCGCATCCTCGAGATCGTTCAACACAATGCCCTTCCGCACAAACATTCCTTACCCGCAGACAAGATCAAAGATTAATGAGGCTCTCGATGCGATACTCGACAGGCTTAAAAGTTAAGAGGCTTCGATCAAGCTCAACAGGATTACAAAGTTGAATACGTTTCTTGCACGTCAACCGAAAGGTAAAGGATCTTAGCTACTAGAACAGCCATGGGACATACCAATTTTATCCAATCGCAACACCCCCACAAATCATGATTCACTTCTCTCGAAATCAACTGGGTGAATGCAGTCAACAAAGGCCTCTTAGTGAGCTTAACACAAATTTCCAAGGTAAAAGCATGTTTCCTTCCGCCAAAGGAAGACATTCATAAACATAAAGCAGGTAAATTTTGAATCCCTACTCAACCAGCCATTTCATTGCTGTCTGAGATCTGTTGAGCCAAAATCGGAGACAAGACAGGTATCTCAAAAATAAAAATCTTTGACAACAAATCGTTGATATCTAATCTCAAACATCCTGAGGTAAGATCTTGACTACAAGTCCCACACAAAACCCAATAGACACACCTCTGTCCAATGCTCTTCTTACTATTCATACTTCCAAAGTTACATATGTGAGTTTGTATATTGTTATTCCTTTTGATTTCTTTCACTACCCATATGAACCGCTTAAGGTGGCAATCAAACTCATAAAACGCAACTGCTACAAACTTACAAACTTCTTCCAAAAAAGAAACTTGAGTGGAATTAATTACCTTTTGGATTTCCTAACTTCACAATGCTGGATACACTGTTATGCTCAAACTATAATTTTGCCACAGGGATGTAAATTATTCTTGTTCAAACCAAGTGCTGCAGAATATGAATGCAGCATCTTCCAGAAACACATTCTTATATATACTCATTTTCACGGAAGTCTTTCAACATAATTGTAGATAAAAAAAAATCTTATAATCTATTCATGGGCCACTCCAAGGATTATCAACTCATGAGGTGCCACAGTGTCTAACCACTTTGTCATGTACGATTTTACCATTATGTATATTCGTGGCTCAACATCGAGGCCATATCAAATCTTGAAATAGATGGCAAGTGGTAATAAATTGAATTTTCTAATACGCTGAACAATTATGTTTCATTTCGTTCACAACTATAGGGTATTAATACTTCAGTACAAAAATAATATACATATTAAGTGCATAAGTACAATCTTAAAAGTTATGCAAACATTAAACAAACAAAAAAAAACAAGTAATAAATTTTGTTCACAGTAAGTCTTCTTCAGAAGATTTTGAATTGGGTAATGGAGCAGGTCTAGGATGTTCAAAGATTTCAGATGTTTGAAATAAACTAGAGTTTGATAAATGAGTGGGTAAGATCGCAAGTAGATCAGGATCGAGTTGATAAGTAGGTGAGACGATTGTTTGTGATTCTTGATCGATCACTTCTTCACTTTCTTCTGAAGTTATAAATTCATTTTGATTTGTAAAATATTGAGTGGGAGTAGAAAGATTAGGTAAAGATTGAGGATCTCGAATGATTGGATGTCCCATTAAATCAATGATCTGGATCGATGAAGTAGGTGAAGCAGTGAACATGGTCGATGCTCTAGAAAGTCGTAATTCATTGAGTAGAAGTGAGTCTAGTTTCGGAGACTGTGGAAATTGTAAAGGTTCGAGCAATCGATTTCGGTTTGCGTCTTCCATAGTTGTCAGGCCATCAATGAAGCTAGTCACATCTATCTGACTGCCCCCTTGACGTCCAGAGCGTGGTTCTGCTTCCTCTGGCTCATAAGTCTCAATTTGTTCTGAAACTGGTCGTCTCGCAGTTGGCGTCAGCTGAAAATTTCCACTAAAGGGTGAATTGTAAGTCCCTCCGCTCTTTGAGATGACCAGAGGGGTGATTGGCTTGACTGGCTCTTGAGATTTTATAGGTGCGGCACCTAGGTTCGAACTGTCAGGCTGCAATGCGAAGAAATCGGCAGACATATCAACAACCCCTTCTCCCCTCATGTCATATAGTGCGGATGAGATAGTGTCACTGTCTTTGAGATGAAGCGGTGCTGGTAATTCAACAGAAGCAGACGAGCTATTACCCCAAGATAAGCGATCATGACCATCTTCATGAAACACAGAAGAAAATGAAGAAGAAGGAAGACTTGAATATTCTATGGAAGCCGAAATGATAGAAGATCTATCTGATGATCTTAAAGCTGGTTGGGCAGCTTGATGTGGGAAGAGTGGGAAGCTCGAAGGGGGTAGCGGCTCTGAGGCATCGGCTGTGGCTTCAATCTGAGAGTCTGGTTTTCCGTCATGAGTATTAAGCATGTTGAATGTAGGAAGAGGAGGCGGTACTTCTTCTTCATAGGCTCCCATGTGATACTTGGAGAAGATGGTTGAAGCAGGAATGAAGTTTAATGGCCCCAAATCATCCACAACTTTGGATTCCTGGCCGTCTGGCATTGAGTGGGGTGACAATCGCGCGTCTCTTGCATTATAGTTGGGGGTTGAATTCCTTGCGGGGATTATGGGAACCTGAGAGTCATCAAGTGTGGTAGAGAAATGAAGATCTGATTGACTGGGTCGTTCTCCATCTCCATAATCTGGCGGAGTGTTGGACCTGTGAAGAATGGGAGGTTGAGGAGGTTGTGTGGTGTGAGGTGAAAAGTTGACAGCGATATCTCTGCTGAGCCGCGTTTCCGGCGACACGAGATTCTCTCCCATGAAGATACCCTGAAAGTTACTCTGTAGGTTGAAGGAGGTCCTGTCGAGAGTCAACCGAGTGAGCGTGGAAATTTCGGGAAACACTGGTGCGTCGGGAAGGCTCTTAAATGCGGGCGCAGTAGGTGAATCGGTACCGAGTGAGATCAAGCGCGAATCGCGGAGTTCATGCATTGGTCCAACAGGTCCAAAGCTAGATCCGCTGCGAAGAGGAAGCGCAAAAACAGCCTTGGTATCGGGATTAGTTGTTTGGGTAAACTGGAGTACTGATCTCCGATTGAATTCTGAGCGGGCGCAATGGATAGCAGCGTCAATGATGTAAAAATACTGGAGGGAAATCCGACGATATACAACGAAGAGGAATCAGAAATCGATTTGAAAACTCTCTGCATCACTGAATGAAAAACAAACCACTTGAATGAGGATCATATAGCGACCCAGTGGCGTCTCGGTGAACGCAGTTATTTCCAAATCCATAATCTGCGTGGCAAATCCAACGCCATTTCCGATGAGGACTGGGCCCAGTTCTTTTACAGTAGAGAATACGCCTGAGGCAGAAGATTTGAACATGAGCCCTGAATAGACGGTCTTCGCCGTGAGTATAAGCTGAGGTGGGATTGAGAGGACAAGATTTCGAAGAGTGCAAGACGCCAGGTCAGTTTGAATGAATGAATGAATGTAAATGAGAAGTGATTGGAATGGAAAACTCAACTAAAAGTAACATCTGCAGCGCTGAAGAGGCCCTCAAAAATTGCAAAAAATTCAACGGAGCAGATACAATTCCAATCTTCCAAACTGTTTCTAGGCCGGTAACGATCAAGATAAGCACTAACACAAATATGTTCAATACTTTGGAAAAAGGTCCGAGCCCGTCCCAGCTGGGCGTGGCCCACATAGAGGAAGAAGTAGGTGATAAGGTATCTTGTCTTGACAGTCTTGACAGTCTTGACACTATAGACGCTCGATTTGACATTGCTGGCTCGAACCGAAAAAAGAGATATACATATTTGAACAAGACTCCACCAGCGAGACTGAAGATTGAGAAGGACCAAGCAAATCAACTGGATCAATACTCATTGGCAAGATCTGGGGTATGTGGGAGCATCGACATACAATGCTGCCGTAGCAATAGCGGTGTTACGTGATTTTCCATTGGGAGAGGCTTCCGTGGTGATGAGATTGACTAATTCCAAGATGCCTGCTACAAATGAGAAGACGGCGGATAGAAGGATGAAGAGGGTGACGAAGTTCAACTGATCATTGAATGCTAAAATAGTGGAGATTGCAATTGCAACAAAGCCGGTACTGATAGGAGGACTAGAAAAGTGTGAACGGCGGATTATCAGTATGGATGCCGATCCGAGGATTTTATGAGAGGGATAGCTTGTAAACATACCAATTTGCAATCAATTGGATCGGCTGAGAAAGTGAAGACCAAGTGGCGGCCAAGGGCCAACTGAGCGCGAGCTGAGGTTGTGTGGCCGTCGATATCCGAACTTGAGGAGTCTGCTGACGTTTCCAAAGGATGTCATCGAATTCATGGGTGATGGATGGCATTTGGGTTCGAAGTAATGTCGGTGGGGTGAGAGACTCTACTAGAGTTGCTTGAGCGAGCCATGGGCCGATCAAGAAGCTTGTGACAGTGAAAGCAAAAAGCATTCCAATGTTGAAGATCCTTCCCAAGGAAAGAAAAAGAGAATGAAAGTCGAACGTATTGCAATCCAGTGCAATGTTCAGCGAGCGGTCGACGCGTCCGTAAAGGAAAGGTCGTAAAGAAGTTATTTACGGGAAAGAAGGAATACTTTGACTCCCACTTGGTGAGCGCTTGTTCGGCGCAGACGAAGATAGGGATATGAGATTGTGTTGACCCCACCTTGATAAGCCATGGTCCTCTGCAATGTGAGTTGAAACCTAAGTTATGTTAATTAGGCCCATAAAAACACATCAATGAATCGAACAAGGCATTCAGTCAACTAGCGACACCTCTCAGCAAGTTGAACCAGACCAAACTATCACGATGCAGGGATTC
>KZ145001.1:748-11402 GCA_002157085.1 Melampsora occidentalis | reverse complement strand
CTTAGACTCAATCTGAGTTACGTCATCAATTGTCGATCATTATTCATGGCTTTAGAAATCTCGACTCAAAGCTATCATGGCTTTACATATGTGTCATACATACTGGTTGTTCACCAACAATCCCACCACAGCCCACCACCACATCACATCTCACCTCATCCAAATTCCCATCATGCTCCCTATAAGAACCCTTCTATGTATGTTGTACAGAGCTACCTATTCACTTGTTTTGCACCGGTCCCCCTGACGGTGGATAACCTCTGATGATGCAATTGGATCAGAATCCAATGCATACAATGAGATATTGCGCATTGGATTTGCAGGACAATGATATGTGGAAGAAAGTTATCTCTCTCATTCCGAGTTGTATTTATGACTTGCTCTCAATGGGCAATTTTGCAAACAATAAAAGGGATTGCAAGGAAAATCAAACCAAAGAATAAATCCTTTCCGAATCTCTTCAATTGTCTTGTAGGCCTTTAGAAGATTTCCACAGGCCTTTGGAATATTCCCCGAAACTTGCAAGTTGAAGAAGCTTTCCAATTTTTTTGTAAAGAAAAACAATAAGAAAATGATTTTATGCAATATAAGTACATCCTACTACACATAATGATATATGTAGATTGATTGATTGCGAAAGAAATGAACGAAAAAAAAACCCACTCCTTGATGTCCAAAGTGAGACACAATGATCTAGCGCACAATAGATCCTAACTTCAAATCCCATAATTCAAACCCATGAACATTTCCCATTCCGTTTGGATCCTGCTCAACTTTCTCTCTCCACTCGAATTCATAATCATCACCAAATCCAATATAAACACCTTTAACAATCGCATAACTAAACAAATCCACATCAGATGAATCTCTCTCACTCTCAATCTTTTCAACCACCGTCCAACTTTCTTCAGATCCACTTTGATCCTCTTCATGAAACTTAATCACTTCATTCCTTTCTTCAATCATCCGGTACATACCAATCCCATCCTCCATATCGTCCAGAACTTTATCTTTCAACCACTTACTTCCAACTTCCAACAAATCCCCCGTCCCACACATGATTCCCATCACACCAATCTCCTTATTCTTCAGTCCGACTCCTACTCTCTCTTCTTTTTTCATAACTCCTCCAAGTTGAGTAAAATCAACCAAACTTTTCGAAAGAGATGCATACTTAATACTATCAATAATCATGTTAGAAACCTTCACAGTTTCTTCTAATTCATCCTCCCTAACTCCTCTTTCAGTAGCCAACAGATAAACTGTTTTTTTCGCAAATGTAGTAGCAAGCCAAGTTGTAAGCCCTAAAACCTAAACCAAAAACCAAAAACCAAAAACCAATCAACCCTCTCTTCGACACACATCCCATAATTTTTGGTGTTTTTTTCGTCGGTGTGTGTTTTCTTACCTGAGGAGTAGCAGCAGAAGTGATAAAGCTATGAGTAGCTAAATGTGCTAAAACAGTCGATGGTCCAACAACAGGTGCTAATCCTAAAACAGTCAATGGGATTGCAACTAATCCGATACTTGCACCAGTAAGAGTGATCAAACCGATGGTTTGTGCTGATTTCATGGCTGAGAATCGGTTCTTCATTCGATCTGGTCTGCATTCAAATGTAAACCTGTCCAAAATCAAGAAGAACATCTCATCAGGTTTTAGACGTTTGAGATACATGGCTTTTTTTTCGAGTGGAACATATATACCATACACTTCCTACTTCTACTTCCCATGTTTCTTGTGGTTTTATGTTGTTTTGGAAATGGATCGGTACTAAGTGTGAAAGTGATAAATTCAAGTTAATTGAACTTCGATTATGGATTTTAATCTTTGGCATTTCCTTTCTCTTTTCGAGTTGTTGATTCGGTTTACGTCTTGGATTTCTTTTGTTTTTTTTGTGGTAAAGCTTTCAATGATTTTATGTTAGTAGACTTTGTTTGTTCTTAGAGTTTCTTATATTCAAAGAGATATTCTGCCACTGTCACAAGGAGAATGAAGCTTCAGTATATATATATATATACCAGATTGAAAGTTCATCAGATTCATAAGTTATATACTCATATATCATCTCGTTCAAACAAATCTCAAAGTCCATAAGAAATTCCATTTGTCAAACATAACCTCAAATTCTTCATTGCTGAAACTCCTGAAAAGATCATACCGCAGTCTCTATTCTTTGAACTTTTGAATGAATCCAATCACACAAACTGCTTCAACATGCGCATCTCAACTGACTTGCATAGTCAAACCCTCATAGAGATCCAACCACATTTGCCTCATCTGCTTAATGATCTCTCATACTTTTTGTGGCCGTACTCTATGATATCATCATAAATTAAATCAAGAGTCATGTTAAGATAATCTGATACATTTTCAAAACACAAATAATATGACATGATGTTAAGAATAATTGCTACAAATCTGACAACCCACTTGATCTTCAATCACTACTTCATACATATCAACAATGAGTCACCAAAGAAATAAACCTCTACTCATTCTCTACCTATGGAATCCTACTTATACCCCTCATCAAACCTCAAAAGCATCAGACTTCCAACTATCCTCCCCCTCACCCGCTTTCCTACCCTCCTCAACAGCTTCCACAAACCGATCCACCCTCTCCAACTTACTCTGCACAGCCACCCTCGCCTCCTCCACAACCGAGCCAGCAATCTCCTTAACCCTCTTCAAATCCCCACCTCTCCTTCCCCCAATCCCTTTCCCCTTCAACAAATTATCACCTACACCAATCGAAATCACATACGATTTATCCTCGGCTTCAATCTTTAGGTTTGTTCCATACAGTTTCTTTTTCACCCCTCCTGCTTCTTCTCCTTCTTCTGGGGAAGAAGAAGACGGTTTGGCTGAACGAGATCGGTCCCATCTGCTTTGGATCCCTTCGATTAGTTCTTCGAGGAGTTGGAGTTGATGAGAAATATAGCTTTCGACTGTTTCTGATAGTTTTGATTGAAGGTAAAGGGCTAGACCTGGTTTTAAGAACCAATTGAGTACCGGATGAGTCGAATCATGAGGATACAAGCTCAATCCCTTCATACACGGGACACCCCCGATCAAAAACAGATAAGTTGGTTCGAGAAAGACTTGAGCAGAATGAGGTTAAGAAAAAGCTTACTTGAACATCAAAATGGGTTGATTTAAGCTTAAATAGCCTTCCAGCTTCTTTTTCGGAATTCTCCCCAATCTCGATTTCCATCACCGAACTAATCCCATCATCAGTCCCCATTCCCACGAACACATCAAGTAAACCTTCATCCTCAAATTCACTTGTCGTCCATCTACTCAACCAACCCTTCTCGGGATCTCGTTTCTTTTTGAAATAAAACCCTACATCCTTTGTAAATAATCGTAGTCCTTTGATGACGAGAGTTTGGGTGGATGTGATTGAGGAGGTACGGACTGATGATGCGGTCGTCGTTCGAGGTGCGGTGTGCTTGAATTCTAGGACGTTCTTGTTCGTTAATCGGATTTGGTCTGGCATGAAACCTGACATTGATCTTAAGGTCAATGGCTTTCGTGTATTGAAAAGATGCGCGTCATAAAATGAACATAACCAGATCATTGTAAGCTTAAAGAGAAGGACAGATTATCCACTTGATAGAAATCAAAACTCACATCAATAGCGAACTCGATTTCTCGTGATACAAACTCGATCCTTGGTAATGGGATTTCCTAAAAAAAACGCATTCTTCTCAATCAGAGTTTTATTCAAAGTGAAATTATTCAAAGAAATTATTCAACTTGAATCATAGCCAAAAGTTTAGGCAAAAGATAAACCCAAAGTTCCCTCCAAATCCTACTGTTTGAAACCTTTCTCTTAACGCCCTTTACAGATTTCTCAATTTCTTCAACCTGAAAATGATTTACCAATTTAGCAAAACTTTGAATTAATTTAATTGATAGTTCATCATCCATGATTTCAGATTTCATTTGATTTATAATGTTAATAAGTTTTTGGATTGGAGTTTGGAATTTTTCTGGTTTAGTATGATTCCATAGTTTAGTTAAAATGGTCTCTAATCTTTTATAAAAAGTTGAGGTGTAGAGTATGTCTGAATGATTTATAGATTCTGAAATTAAATTCTGAAACTGATTTCGAACAAGAACAACAAAATGACATTGTCAGTTTTCTCAAAACCTCAAAAAGATACATATCCAAATACAAAAAGCAAAAGAGTGACTTACATCATCACCTATCTTTTTCAAATCTTGATCATTTTTTAAAATTTCTAAAATCAAACTCAAACTTTCACCGAATTCATCCCATTTCTCTTTTCCAGTGAATTGACAAACCAAATCGAATCCGATCTCATAAACCTCACTAACCTCATTCTTATCAATCTCATCAGAAAGATGATAAGCATAATCCGAAACGATCGAAAACGCCTTACTAAATGTATTCAAAAGGTTTGTTTTGAAAGTATCATTGATTCTAAGTAAGATCGAAACCAAAGATCTTGAGATTTCATCAATTAAATCTTGTGGGTTTTTGGATGAGGTATTAGGGATTATGATTTGGATGAACAGATCGATTGTGTCGTTGATTAGGGTTCGGAACTCGGTTGAGGAAAAGCATAGGTTTAGGAAATCTAGGATCGATTGAGAGAGTTCTTGAGGTGTTGGTAAACCTACATATGTGAATCAAAATGAAATCAGTTTTTGTCCACACAACGGTAAACAGAGGAGTAGTTTGGATTACGTTGACTTGTTGAAGGAAGTTCAATGATAGGCTCAAGTTCAAGATTTGAAGTAGCATGAAGTAATCGTTGAAACTGATTCCCATCTACATATATACTCATAAAGAAACCAGAAGATGCATACAGTCAGATTAACATCATGATAATGTACAACATGAAGTTGAAGGATGTGTGTTGTTTACCATTCTTTGAATTTCCAAATTGACGAAATGATTCCAGAAAAGTTGATAATGAATCAATGATTTCACTGGATGAATCAAGAAAGATTGGAGAATCAAGTAAAGCTTTTAAGATTGTATCTAATTGAGATTGAGTTGGTAGTTTTCCAATACTCAATGCTGATATGAATTTACCAAAGTGATTCAGATTCAATGACATGATGGATGGATGGATGGATGGATAGGGATGGATTGGATTGGATGATTGATAAGTTTTGATGAAAAGTGACATTCAAATGATATCTTCAAACTACAATTCTCTAGCCCGCCCCCTTGCTGAAGATCTCAATCTTTAAACCTCTCATCTTCCTAGAACGCATTCACCACACAATCTTATCAAAATCAAAATTAACATTACAGTTGGGTTCAGGCGTGTTATTTTATAGGTAGATGAAATTTACTCTCAGCTTGATGTAGCCTTAGGTAGATTCACGTACGATATCTCAACTCAAGAAAAAATCAAAGTATGTAGGTTCGAGATATCACTTCATGAACTTTTGGGTTTTCGTTCATCTCAAATAGGTATTTCTTTGCCTCTACCGAAAGGCACGCATTGGTAGACTTGTCCATGGAAAAGGAGAACGCGCTCTTTTAGAAAGAAATACGAATTGAGTGAATCAAGAGAGCGGGACAAACCAAAAGAGAGCAATAATGTCCAAAGACATTATATTAGAGAATAGGTAAACCAAAGAGGTTTCATCTTGACATCATCTTCGTTAAGCACTATCCCTAATAGAAGATGAAGACGCATTATTTAACTAACACCATCCTCGTCGAGTTTGTCCCCTCGTCTGCCAATTTCCTCACTTCCTATTCTATCTCTTTTTCCTATTAGATCCATTCTAGAGTTATTACTCGAATTTTTGAATCTTAACAAGTTAATTTTTTTTTTTTTGTTAGTTCTCCTCTCTTTTCAAAGCAAGGTTTTTCTGTAAAACTTAATCTATTTAGCAACCTTCAGATTGATACTTTCCGCGACCAACAAGCTCCAGATATTCATCGCGTAGCTACTCCTTTGATTTGACGAGGAAAATTAATTCCCTTACATTAACACATCCCTAATCAGCATTAGATTAGTTTAACACACCAAGCACACTGCCCTTTTTTCCTTTACTGCAGTTTCATTTCTATCATCACTACATCCCGTTAACGCAATGTCTACTGCCAACGCACGCGCTATACGAGCAAACAGAAGAGCTCAAGGAGAACTGATCAATAATCATACATCTGTAGCCGCCGACTCTTCCATCGATGGCGTAGACCTGCAACTTGACGGTGAACCTGACGTTGGAGAGGACTCAAATTCCGAAGAAGGAGGCGAAGCACCTGGTGACGAACCCAATCCTGCTGACCAAAGAAATAATCAAGGAGAGCCAGAGCAAGAAGGCCATGACGACCAGGTCAACATCCTTTCCGACGAGGGTGAATCCAACAACGGCTCAGAGGCTATAGCTGTCGAGCAAGACGACCCTCAACACGACTTTGATCAACCCGAAGAGCTAGAGATACCTGAAAACATATCATCATCTAGCCATTCTGATTCTAGCGAGACGTCAAGTGATTCTGAGGACTCAGACGCGTCTGATTCTTCCGATTCAGACAGCTCCAACTCATCCCTTTCCTCCGGATCCGAGTCCTCAGACTCCTCAGAGTCTAGCGATAACTCCAGTTCGTCATATGACGACGAGAGGTCTTCAAAGAAGAGAAAGAAATCAAAGCGTAAGTACTAGAAGTGCCAACTTCATCATAAAATGCCTACTCCCACTTCATATTCCGCCCAATCACACTACCCCCGTTCCATTCTCTAAAAAACCCCTATTCCCAATGCAGTATTCAACAAACTGCCACCCCTTATCCTTTTGCTTGAGTAATCGCAAAGATATAGCTCCCTTTTGGTAGAAGCTCACTGCTGACTCCAGCTTACTCCATTCGCGAACAGGCGCCACTAAAAAGGCGACTGCGCAGAAGATATCGAAGTCAAAATCGAAAAAGCTGTCAAAAGGGAAAGGAAAGTCCAAGCAGTCATCAGGCAAGGAAGATAAGAGGAAGAAGAAGAAAGGCAAGTCTTCTAAGAAGTCCAAGAAGAGGACCGAGATCCAGATCGAGATAGGCTCTGTACCAACGGGGGACCTTGTCCAACTCCAAGTGAGCATAGTGCCCATCATAATTACCTTCCATACGACATTTCAAACCCTCATTGATACCCCTTCTTGAACAAACGAAGCCATTTTGGGCAGATCAAATGATAGACCTGCAAACCTCAATTCCTTTAACGGTATTCGACCAATCTTTTGCCAGAGCCGACAAAGAAGAATACAATAGCAACCACCATTCCACTTCTTCAAAGATCAAGTCGAACAAAGGCCTAGACGCTCCCTCCGAATACTATCTAACCTTCGGCGAGTGGTCAGAGTGCATGAGCTTGTTCAGAAGATACCTAGCAGGCTACTACGGACAGAAACCACTCGCAAAGCGACTCAAACTTCACATTGAGAATGTTAAAGCAATTAAGCGATCGACAGAATGTTGGATGACCGCTCTCCGGTACGACATCCTTTGCCGATCCCAGGTCTTTGTCAAACGCGACAGTAGGTCCAAAATGAAAGACATAGGCACCCTGATGACGAAGTATGAAAATCAGGCCAAGGATAAGTCGTTACGCTTAGGCGAGGCCAACGAAGGCAACACCAACCCCTACGTGAAAGGAGGTCGCCTTGAATCCAGGCATCCTGAGACCGGCTCTTATCGCCCATCTAGCCAGCCTNGAGCCGGCCCCAGCAACGAGGCTCAGCTCCCCAAGCGCAAAAGAGGCAAACGCGGAGGAGGCACGATAAACCACCAGGCGCAGACTCTCCTGGCTGCAGCACCGACAGCACGAACGGTACAGCACCAACTCCCAGCAAACCCTATGTTCTATCAAACGCAAAACCCCTTACCGCCAGCCGCGCCCATGGCAGCAAACAGATTCCCGGTCAGAGGAGGACGAGNCGAGGAGGAAGAGGGGGTTTCCAAAAGCCCAGGAATGACGGGTAAGACGTCAGACTCATGGCCAGCACTCCGCCGCACTTCCTATGCTTCCCCCCATTTCCCTCTGGTTTACCATGGACTCTGCCGCGCCACAATCTTTACCGCTACACATATTTCAACCTCTACCGTTAAACATATTTTCATTTCTCCACCCTTACTTCTCCTTATAGACACTTGCACGTATCATCCCCAATTTCCCAGTAACCTACACCCTTTGTTAGCGAGATACTGCATTTCACTTTTGTTCTCCTTTTTCTGCTTTGCCTAATTTTGTACCGCCCCATATCCTTCCTTTCATTAAATCCGTACTCTCGTTTTATTTATACTCGTAACGAGTGGAGAACAATAACTCATTATGATTTGTCTTGCTACGTCCCCACCGAATTCTAGACACAGTCAGTCTTCGCGCAGTGAGATCTGTCCAGTCGCGCAACCCGAGCCACCTGGAGAGACACAGACCATAGCAACCACTTGGCCTAAGGGCGTGAAGTGCGACATGAAAGTTCAGGCATGGAGAGTCGCACTAGAAAAACACCACCTCCTACCTCGCCTTCAATTCATCATCGACGGCTTTAAAGAGGGTTTCGATCAAGGAATCCCCAACCATACCATTGACGGCTTTAAGTTTTTCTGCCCCCCTAACCACCAATCCGCTCTATCAGCAAGGGAGGACATCGAGAAAAACTTGAAACAGGAAGTAGCCGCCGGCAGGATGTATGGTCCATACTCAAAGGAAGAAATGTCTTCCCACTTCAAGTTCTTCAGGTCGAGCCCACTAGGGGCAGTCACCAATGGTGACGGGTCCTTCCGGCCGATCAACGACCTGTCTTTCCCTAAAAACCACCCCCAAATCCCAAGTGTCAACTCATTCGTCAACAAAGACGACTTCAAAACAACCTGGGATAACTTTGAAATCGTTGCACTCCATCTTGCAAACACAACAGTACCCCTCAAACTCGCCCTCTTCGACTGGCTGAAAGCCTATCGGCAAATAGGAACACACCCGAGCCAATGGCCTTTCCTACTCCTCCAAGATTTCGACGGTAATTTATATATCGACCTCTGCATCTCATTTGGAGGGGTAGCGGGCTGTGGTAGCTTTGGCGGCCCAGCAGACGCATGGAAAGAGTTAGTCGAGTTAGAATTCGGCCTGAACAAGGTCTTTCGGTGGGTAGACGACAATTTAGTTGTCAAAGAAGAATCCCAAGTTCTCAGTATGGACGAAATAGTAGCCTACAGTACGAGTTTAGGCGTGAAAACTAATGACACCAAGTTCACACATTTTAGTGACGAACAGAAGTATATCGGCTTCCTCTGGAACGTCAAGACAAAGACAGTGTGCCTACCACCCCAGAAACTGAAGGACCGCATTGAACAACTCGATACCTTTCTTGCGAAGCTCGACTTTACCTACAAAGAAGTAGAAAAAATGTACGGAAGGCTTAGTCACGTTTCGTACATCGCCCCCCAACTCCGTTGTTACTTGAAGAGCGGTTTTAGATGGAAGTGCGAGTGGGTGAAGCATGAAGCCAAGCGTAAAATGCCTGCCCAAGTCAAAGATGACCTCGAAGTGTGGCAAAAAGCCCTTCATAATTTCCCTAATCGGCTGCTGCTAAAGACAAGACGCGTCAACAACATAGGATGGGTAGGCGACGCGTCTACATCCTTTGGGATCGGTGTCATTGTTGGCCGATCTTGGGCACAATTCAAATTACGACCAGGTTGGAACCTACCGCCAGGGAAACCACCTCGCGGAATAGCATGGCTCGAAACCGTCACGGTTCGCTTGGGACTGCTCGTGGTTCAGAAACTACGGCGTCTAGAAGGAGAAAGGTTTCTAGTATTGACAGACAACACCACGACTGAAGGAGTCCTACGAAACGAATCCTCGCGAGACTTCTGGGTCAATGAAGAATGGAAAAATATCTCGTCACTCCTATTTCAAAATGATTGCCAATTGGAACAGCGACGAGTGACGACCCTAGACAACGCTGCGGACCAATTGTCACGAGGTCTTCCTTCATCCAAACCATGGTTTATGCAGGTACACGTTCCTATCCCGGACGATTTGAGACCTTCATTGGAAGAGGTAGAAGATAATTTAGAGCCTGATTCAACAGATTTGTAGCCAACAAAGCAACCGCCTACGAAGAACAAAAGGTCTACACGAACGCTCTCTTCATCTACCCTACCCACTATCTAACCCAGAACCCCTCCCAAGATACCCTTTTCATATAACTCCCTTCCTAATTTCCACTTGACTAGAAACACCCAGCCGTAGAATTCCTGATCTTACACACCCTACCCCTTTCTTCTCCCTGTTGAATTTGTGATCTGGACCAAGTTCGCATTCCCGACTGGTAGGTAATTCCACAACCCTAAGAACTGCCTAGGAGCTACAGCCCGACGTTAAAGCTGACACAATGATGATCCTCTGCACGCCCAGACCTCCACCGCGTAACTTCCCCACTCTCCCCATTGTGCACCATGAAAGACATACGGCCTTTTCTACGTATAAACGACCATGTCAAACTACGATTGTCGAGAGCCCAACGGCACATGGTACGAGCAGGATGGAGTAGGACCACTCTCGAATCCTACGCGTCTGGGGTAAAGAAGTTTAAGCTCTTTGCGAGTCTAAAGAAATACACCGCTTTCCCAGCTTCATGTAACACGGTCGAGAGATTCATCAT
>MWRL01017425.1:0-17749 GCA_002157085.1 Melampsora occidentalis | reverse complement strand
AAGATTGTGATATGGTCCAAAGAGAAAAGATGTGCACACTCCTTGTGCGCATAGTGTACACCATTTTTTTCCCGAGGAAGTTGATTCCCTCTTGTCTACAAATTGTCTCAAAGATTGGGCTTTGCGAGGGTCGAGCGCGGGACTTTGATAAGTTTAGTCAAACTGAAAGACACTGCCGACTCGCCGAGCGACCGCGCTCAGCATCTCTTCTCTCGCTGAGCTCAGCATCTGCCATGTACTCAGTGCTAGCTCGAAGACCTTCGTCAATCTGCCAATCGGAACAGATCACCACTTTTTGATCTGAAGACGTCCGCCCTCGAATGAGGCGTGCTGAGTCGCATGGGCATACCATGCAATATGATGAGATCCAACAGCGTTGGATCTTGGATCTCATTGTGCCACTTGAGTCCTTCGTTGTGGGCATGATCACATCATAATGCAATACAATGGGTCTTCCATGCCCGATCAGTAACCAAAACGGCGGACTTAGAAGACGCCGGATTAGGACAGCGCAGTGGGCAAAGCTTGGCTCAAATAACTGGCCATTGCCCTCTGCTTTCCCTAACCCAACCCCAACCAACCCAGTCTCCCACTTACCACACCAGAGTTTGACTCCATTACGCTCACCATCCTCTCTGACACATATATTTTATCCTCTGAATTCTCTGGTCAAATCCTGACACGTGTTCCACGCAACAATGGTGTTTGGCGAGATCAGAGACCGATGTACGATTTCTTTGGACCCATCTTCCTCGAACTAAATAATGTCTTACCAACGCCTGTTTTGTTGCCGTAGATTTCCGGTGCATAACGTCGGACTCAACTGACCTACTCTGGAAGTGTGACGTCTGTGCCAGGCGTCCAATGCGAGACTATAGCAAACACATGAAATCACAGAAACATCTGGAAGCAGCCGCTCGGTTTGACGCCCAGAAAGAAACCGCCAATCAGCCACTACCAGGTCTCAATCCTGAGAGTCCGCCTGCACCCATGCGATTCAATCATGCAGAGGACGAATTTGAACCAAATGAACCCGGCTCGATTTCACCCAAAGCAGAAGCCGAAAGACCACCATCCCCTAAGCTTAGTTAAGCCCCTCACGAGCGCGTTCGCCGCGCCCTCGAAGAGGGGCTTGAAACGGTCCAAACTTGCTGCGGCGCTCATAGCGATGGAGAACGATGAAGCCGAAGAGGAAGAGGACGAGGCTGCCCTTGAAGAAGAATTACGCAGCTGTCGAGTTCAGGATGGTATCGACTGGTATCCGTTCAAAAAGAAGGAGGTCAGTTCACACCTTCCTTCCCACATTTCAGATCTCCTCGCTCACCAATGTTTCTTGTTTCTTTAGCATTACCATTGTCCGAGGATTTTCCTGACCATCTCTTGACAGAAACCATTGGTCTGAGTGATGCCTGGCCGAATGTCACAAGGATTAAATTCAACCAAGTCGCAGGGGTTGTTGGAGGGGGATGATAGACATCGAGGAGATAATTCATTGGTGAAGCTTTGTTTGAGTTCAATCAACCTTAGGCAAAGAAGGTGGGGCTTGAGGTAGAAGTTTCAAAGCACCTCTTGCCAGCTTTCCTGATTGATCTGTAGAGTCCTCCATGGTTATACTCTGGTATGGTAAACCACGAGGGGTGGTTGTAATATATTGAAAGGTCTTGCAACTGGTATATACACTCGGTATGCAGGCTCAGGAGTCAGTCGCTTCCGAGAGAAGTATGGTGGCCCTGAGGCAAAATCACAGCCACCCCTTTGTGTAATCTGTGATTTTGTGATTTGTAATTTGTGATTTATGGATTTTGGACCTCGACCAAGACGATAGGAGATGCTCAAACACGCGACTCACTTCTAATTGCCTCAAAGTTCGATTATGTATGTACAAAGCCATCTCATTCATTCTTGAAGATCCTCGTGGCTTTCAACTTATCAAGTCGTATTCCATAGGGTTAAGCTCGAGTGTCAGCTTACTGCGAATCTGGTCTTCGTCTAGGCTTCGATCTCGTTCTCATCAATCTTGGTCTTCATAATCTCTTCAAACTTCCCAGATCCATCCCTCAAGATGATCCCTCGAAGTGGCTTGTGTTCTATCAAACGGAACTTTTCATCACGCGTTCTTCCGAAGCTCATGACCCCAAGTCAACTCTCAAAAGCCATCGAGAAACCCGATCACAAGTTCAAGTTGATAGATGCATCTTGGCATATGCCAAACGCGAATCGTTCTCCGTTGACTGAATTCGAGAAAGAACCTCGACTACCTGGTGCTGTATTTTTCGATCACGATAAGGTCGCCGATCTCGCTTATCCCGGTAATTTGCCTCACATGAGACCCGATCCTGATACTTTTCGAGTGGCTATGAACGATCTGGGAATAACCACTTCCGATACTGTAGTCGTCTATGACTCTTTGGGGATATTTTCTGCTCCGCGCGCAGCCTGGCTCTTACACGTACGTCGAATGAGTTCGCTGCTCGAGTACATGGATTGAGGGAGATCACTCGGTCCTTGAAGTGACAAGTTGATATCCTCATCCCGTGAAAGTCGTACTACCATCCATCGATCGCTGTTCTTGACGGCGGTCTTCCACGCTGGATCGCCGAGGGTTTTTCAACCGAATCTGGGCCTCCAAGTGCGGTTGCAAAATCAGATTATCAGCTCATAGGTAACCCGGAGGAATGTGAAGGGAAACAATCTGTGACGAGTTACAACGATATCGTTACTAATATCACCGATCAACGCATGGAGGTTCTCGATGCTCGACCCCGCCCAAGGTCAGTGGTCTCAACCATCCAGGACAAAATGGAAGTACGAGTCAATCAAATAAGTTGATTTTTTCGGTGGTATGACTTGGTCACATCATAGGTTTGATGGCACAGCACCTGAACCGAGGGCTAGTCTATCAAGCGGACACATTCCAGGTTCACTCTCTCTACCATTCTCAGAGCTCTTGGCTGCCCACAACGAAGGTTACCGCACTTTCTTATCGCCTGAGAAACTGGAAGAAGTCTTCATCTCCACTTTTGGTTCAGCTGAACGTTGGGAAGCAGTCAAGCAAGGAGAAAAACAACTGGTTGCAAGTTGTGGGAGTGGGATGACCGCCTGTATCATTTGGTTAGCAATTCAGGTTTGCTCAGGTACGGATCAGGCTAAGGTAAAGATCTACGATGAGAGCTGGACTGGATATGCGGCTCATCCAGGATCGCCTATAGCCAAAAAGCAAAAAAAATTGATTTTGAATCATGAATTTCAACGCGAGTATCGTATCACCAATGTTGTGCTTTTAAAGGATGTTGTATTGATGACGTAACTGATTTGGTAAGGCAATATGCAAAAGATATATTATTCATTTGATTTGACCGATGTCCAGTTGGCCATTCATCTCTGAATGGGCAACATTCCATTGGTCCATTTTGGCGACAACCCATCAAGTCACGGGGTGAAACTGAATGTCACATGTTTGTCAAAGGCTAAGTCTCAAAGTGGGTAGCAAGATTATATAGGCCATAGACAGCAACAAAAAGGATATTTAGTCAGGGGACAGGGAGCAGAAGGTTGCCCAGAACCAACAATTCTTAGAGCTATCAAGACACCTACAAATTCCACGGATGCATGAGTATCATATAAATCACCCAATTGTATGATCTGTATCAAGATCCCTGTTGCAGAATCCCAATGGTGAAATGGCCACAGAAAAAAATCAGTAGACAGGGTTGTGTGCTGATTCAACATTTAGTGGTGTGGAGACAATATGTGGTAACACGCAGAGGTTGATTAGACTCCTTCAATAGCTTACAACATGAGACAAAATATAGCCGGAGAGGTCTTTACAAACAACAATATGTGACAGAGTCAAGCCTCAAGGCAACATCCTTTTCCTTATCACCTTCTGCCAAGGGACTGATATAATGAAATGAGTGACAATCCTTGTGGAGACCCCAAAGTTCCCCAGGTAGGATTTGCCAAGTATGAACAGGTTTGTAGGGTGCCTGACCTGACCAATGGAGTCCTGGTTTATAAGGGAATTTCACATAATGATCTATATACAGGGAATTTGAAGTTATTAAAAGTTATCTAGTGAAAAGACAAGATAGTGAAGGAATACATGAAATCAGATAAGAAAAAAATGATTCAGTGGAAGAAGACTTCAATAATTGAAACTAGGCTCTTTGAGAAAGTTGCAGTTGATTTTGATGGAGTCAGTCAACACATATCATCACTGAGTGAAGGTCAAGTGAATGAAAGTCAAGTGAAAAGTTGACATTTTTGGATAGGGGTATTCAAAACTCCAGAAAAGTGTCCCAGAAGTGCCCAAAAGTGACATCCAGAAACTTCTGGGACACCTCCAAAATGATTTTGGATGTCACTTCTGGATGTTCTTTGATAGATTTGGGAGGCCACCATCCCCCCATTCCCATCACCTCACTTTGGTCTTGCCACAAACACCTATTTTTCACTCTACAAATCACAAACCTTGACTGCCATTGCCTGGCAACACTTCAAGGAATCTACTCAGTCTTTGCAACAATGCCTTGGAGGAGCTATCTGTCAAACTGTTTGTGTAAGTCATTCTCTTAGCCATCTTGTCCATGGTTTCTTTGTTTCTGATTTGGAAATTGCTTTTGCTATCAATTCATCTCACCTTTCATTTGATCAATCACTTCAAGAAGAACAATTATATCAGATCGGAAATCAAGTTGAAGAAGAATCAATCAAAGTCAAACAATTGATTGAAATCAAAAAATCACTTGAGATCCAACAACCAACCAAAATCCAACAATTGATCAAAAGTTGACAATCAATCAAAATCTACAATCAATCAAATTTCAACAATTCACTTTGCCACCCTGCCTATTAGAAGCACAAAAACAAAAACACATTCAACATCAACCAGAACTAGGATCAAGACTAGAAAGATAGAAAAAGAAAGAACTAGAACTAAAAAAAGCAAAACAAATTAAACATCCAAAAGAATTAGAGTTAAGGTTAGAAAAAGAAAAAGAAAAACAAAAAGAAGTAGAAAAAGCAAAACAAATTGAACATCAAAGAGAATCAAAGGCAAGTTCAGAAAAAGAAAAAGGAGTAGAAAAAGTAAAACAAATTGAACATCAAAGAGAATCAAAGTCAAGTTCAGAAAAAGAAAAAGGAGTAGAAAAAGTAAAACAAATTGAACATCAAAAAGAATCAAAGTCAAGTTCAGAAAAAGAAAAAGGAATAGAAAAAGCAAAACTGATTGAACATCAAAAAGAATTAGAGTCAAGATCAGACAAGCAAAAACAAAAACAGATCAAATAAAAAAAAGAATTGAAATCAAAATTCCAAGAAGCAAAGCAAAAACAGATCATACATGAAAAAGAATTACAATCACAATTAGAAAAAGATGAAGGAATGTCAAGAGCCATAGAGCAAGAAAAAGAAGAAGAAAAAGAAAAAGAAAAAGAAAAAGAAAACCACAAAATAATCATCAAAATAAAAACACAAAAAGATATTACAATACAGAACAATAAGGAAAAAGAAATCCTGACAAACAAAAATGAAACAAATACAAATACTGAAAATACAATCCCCATCTCAATCCACCAACATGAAACAAATAATAACACATCAAATATTTCTGTGAACTCTCAAGTACAACACTCAAATAAACAAAAACCAAAAATCATCCCCAACCCCACCTCTTTATGTCCTGCTTGTGATCAGAAACATCTCCTTCAATACAGAAATCTCATAATCTATGCCTCAAAAAGAAGCACTGACTGTCCTTCATACACTGAGGTAGTGGGAGGAAGTGAACAAGAAAGTTGGATCAAGGCTATGGAAAGTAAATTTAATTCATTAACTTCTCACAATGCTGGCAAATTAGTTGATGCTCCCTCAGAAGCCAATGTCATAGGAGGTATGTGGCGCCTAAAAATGAAACACAACAAATATGGAAATATCATAAGATATAAAGCTAGATGGGAAGCTCTAGGCAGTCATCAAATATGGGGTTCAGACAACAAAAAAACACTTGCATCTGTTTTCCAATCAGACACTGTGAACATGTTATTCTCTCTCTGTGCCTCCAATGATTGGGAAATGGAGCAATTAGACACATGTACTGCTTTCCTCAATGGAAAGAACACAGGGCCTTTATAAACAAGACAATTTCAGGGTTTCTATAATTCCAGATTCCCAAAGAAGGTCTGGCTACTCAAATAATCTATGTATGGAAAAAAACATGCTCACTGTGAATACAACACGGATCTTGATGAAAAACTTTGAAGCATTGGATTTGTCCCCTACAAAGACAACAACTTGTTATTTAATCTGCAAAGAGGTAATGAAATTATCCTCATACCTATGTTTGTTGACAATGGTTTAGTATTCTCAAATTCAAGATCTTTAACAAAAGAAAGCAGAGAAAAACTAGAAAATTTATACAAGGCTGTATGGACTGCAGAACCTACACTACACCTTGGAATTCAGATCATGTGAGACAGAAAGAATTGGACAATTTATTCATTTCAAGAACATTATTCCAATAATTTCCTTGATTGCTTTGAAATGACAAATTTCAATACTATGTCTACTCCTCTCTCAAGTCCTGTTGGATTATTACTAGTGAAGATATCACGGATGAAGCACACCTACCTTATCAACAAGCTTAGCTTAAAAAATCTGTTCTCTGCGCGGCTGCGTCTGTGCCCTTGCAGAGGGGCTTATGACCAATTGTGAACTTTTGACATGAACACTCCAACAGTTAAGTGCCATCATGTAGTTTTTCCCATTTTGCCACTTCCCTCACAAACAAATGTGACTTTGTCCCGCAGGGAAAGATGTTCAGAATAACTGTCTACACATGCTTGAAGTCCTGGAACATAGGCACTCTGAGTAGAAAGGAGAAGACAATGTTTTGAATATGACTACAACATCACTTGTAGTGTGGCCTTTCTGGATCATAAATTTGTGATATGCCCTGTACAACCCTTCACAAGTGGGATATGAGACCTGAACATTCACCTCAAGAAGTGCATGATGGAGTAGGATTTAACAACTAAGAAAAGTCAAAGCACATGTAGAAAATAATTCTGAAAGACTTTGTCTGTAGGACAAAGTCACATTTGTTTGTGAGGCAAGCAAGAAATATTGAAACACCACATAAGGAGACTTAATCTCTGGAGTATCCACGCCAGAACTCAACAATTAGTCATAAGTCCCTCTGCAAGGGCGCGGATGCAGCTGCACAGAGAAGAGCTTTGTTAAGCTAATCAACAAGCCATTGGCTGTCTCAATTGGGCTTCTGTCCATACTTGACCAGAAATTCAATATTCTGTTATATGATTCAAAAAGCATGACACACCATCAACCAAATCAAAAAGCATGACACACCATCAATCAAACTTTGAGCTCATGCTGACGCTGAATACGCTGCCTGTAATGAAACTTACAGATCAACAACAGGCTATGTCTTTACCCTAGGTAGATCATTAGTCAGTTGGAAAAGTTGTTGCCAACCCACTGTAGCTCTCTCCACCACGTTAAAGGAGTACATGTCACTTGAAGACTGTGCCAAACACTATTTGTGGTTCCTTGGGATCATACCCCATTTGACCCAGACCCCTACTCCAATGTCCCTGATATCCTTACCACCACTCAGCATTTTGAATGACAAAAATGGAGCAATTTTTTTGTCTCAAGAATTGGCCACAAATAGTCAATCAAAACATTTAGACATCAGACACCATTTTATCTGGGATACAATCTCCTCACATCATATCTCCACCCATATGATTGATACAAAGTTAATGCCAGCTGACTTACTCACAAAGAACACTCCAAAGGAAATGTGCAATTTTTGTTGATTCCTAATTGGAAACATAAACACCAACAAAGTTCACCTTATCTCTACAAACTCACTTCCTGTTCCTACAAAAGTGTCAAGCAGGGGGGGATGTTGATACCTGAACATGTATCATTAATACTCAATACTTTTCTATTTGTCTCAGTACTTGGTTTCTACTGCTCTCATGCCAAGCTTTTCTCTCATTTGCTCTTGTTGTAAGAAGCAGCTTGCCTTATCTCTGTGCTCATCTCAAAAATATTGTATATAATGCATCTAGTGATTCATTTCTATCATTCTTGTAATCATTTGTAATTCATCATATCAGATTCTTTGGTATTGTGCTCTGAGACATTGAAAGCCTAATCCCTTTTCCTCATTTCACATAACTTCTGTCAAGTGACATTTGGCAAATCACATTTCACCAAGTGTCCCACTATTGCCTGTCTTCTAGTTTAGACTGAGAACTACTCATGCAGGTTTCTTGCACCTTTTTGGTTTTAAGACAATCCAGCAGATTTTTGTAGTAAAAGATCCTTTTTTGTGAGGACATAGGCACACAGTCAGTGTATTGCCTTTTCATTATACCTTGACCTGTGTGGTGACTTGGAACTTGGGTACCCTGGTCAAAATTGGTAAAGAGTAAAAAGTAATGAGATAAACATATTGATAATTGGATATGGGTTTTCAACGTAGTTGGATTTGAGCCTGGCAGATTAGTTTGGATATAGTTGATACAAGTGAATCTCTGGTGAATCTCAAATATCAAAAAGGGACAAGTTCCACTTCTCAATTGGCCCTTCAGGTATGTCTGCAATTGGAAAACCCATATATTCCGGAAAACCAGGATTGCTTGAATTTATTGAATTTTTCCAAGACCTTAACAAGTGGATAATCAACTTTTTTGGACACTCATTCTTGTCTTTGTACCCACCTAGCCCACGGAAAATATAAGCAGGACTGGCAAATTTTGTATCTACTTTGAACCGCACTGAGTCATAGTTGAAGAGTTGTTGAGCATTTTTTACATGAAAATCTAACAACCTCCATTCAGAAAACCTATCCTTCAGAAAGATCCATGCATTTTTGGTCAATCTTTCAATCTGTGAACCACTCAAGTGTTTTTGATTCAATATTCTGATCATGCCTAAAATCACAACAGTCACTCTGTACTCTGCCATGCTGACAGCTTGAACTATCATATCAACATCACTGACTGCTGCAGCAGGAGATTTTTTTGTGGTGGGATGACCATTTCTCAACATGTAAAGCCCATGCAGATGGTGAATCAGATCCTCAAAGAAATTGTGGACTTCTCTGCACATCTCTCTGCCAATGGGTGTATGAAACTGTGCAGCTTTTGAGACCAATACCAAGACACTATGTGAAGATTTGCCTGTTTCTTCATTCATGGGCCAATTCCTTCTTGAAAATTGTTCAGGTCCCCAGAATGCATAGTTCCTGATAGCCATCCTCCCATACATCCCACCTTGTATCATATTGGAATCCCTATCATATACATTTACAATACTCTGTATATGTGAAGATAGTCCTTCTAGAGGTATTCTGGAACCCCCTCTCTGTTTAGACCAATCCAAAGCAAGTAGATGAACAGCTGAGTACGGTAGTTTGTTGGTGTTATCAACTACTTTCAAGTATCTCAGGTGAAAATAAGCATACAATGAATGATGTTCTTTAAACGGAGTCCCTTGACCCAATGCCAAGTCTTCAATTCCTGCAACTCTCCAAGGCCGGAAGAAATCCTTGATGTACTTCCATCCCTCATCAAGGACAGTCTCAAGATGATCCCTGCTGCTCCCCTTAGACTCAAAGACTGTTATAAGACCAAGGAATGCCATAACTAATCCATAGCCTGCATTCTTGACAGCCTGAGCTGCGGCTTGAATTGCTTTAGGATTACTTCCAAAATTTGACACCATGGTCTGATATATCTCATAGAAATAATCATAGATCATGTAAGAAAGTGTTGATGATCTATTTGTATTTGAAATTCCAACCCTTTGTAGAAGGAAGAATATACTATTTGACGTGTAGCTCTTCTTGTCTTTGCAGGACTCCTTTGAATATATCTTTGTTGTAAACAAATTCAGGGGATCTGGATTTTCAAGTGCATAAACCTCATCCGCTGTCCTGAATATATTCCCTTCATCATTGCCAACAATATTTTGAATTGCCTTCTTCCTTTTTCTTGTTTTGACTTGGCTCAAAGCTTGCATCTTTGTATATACAACCTCCCTTTGTGATGGTGTTTTCCCTCTTGTGATGGTGTTGATTTCTGGATTTCCAACATATATATGTTTTTGTGGTCTATCATGACTGGACGAAGATGTTTCTGTGACTGATACAGGAAGTTCTTTTCTTGATTTGTTATGTTGCTTTTCACCTGGTAGTGGAACCTGGTCAATAGTATACAGATCTCTGCTTTGATCAGTTGAACTCTGGTGCTGATTCCGGATTATACCTTGTTGACATTGTCCTGGTAGACTTTGCCAGCTATGATTTATCCCTTGAATGGGTCTAACACTTCCTAATAAGTGATTATCTTGATTCCCCACTGATAGCAGATCCTCCCTGGTCACTAGAGTGGAATCAAAGGATTGAGGTGTTGGGAGATTGACACTTTCATAGTGCGTTGAAGAATGACTACCATCCCATTGACTTTCTGTTATTGATCTGTCTATGATTTGTTCATCTTTCAAGAATCTATCTGTTGTGTATGGCTTCTGATATTTAATTCCTCCACTGTCCTTTGTCATACTTTCAAGCTGTGTTACACTGCTTTGGGTGTTGATGCTTTTTGAATGTATATTTCCATGCTCTATTGCTCCAACCCTGTTTTCCAACTGGTCATATTCCTGCATCAGTTTTTTCCCTATAGGTTGATTCCAATCCCCAGAGTCCAGATTAAAGTCTTCTGGTGGGTGGTAATCTGCGGGATAATCCAATTCCATCCAAGAAGGGTGTTCCCCAAGATATTCTGGGTCATGCAAGATTTCATTTGCCACTTGGGTCCCTAAACAAAACTGATAAGCCCAAAACTTGAGAATAAAAACAAGCAAGAATTTGCACTGCCTTGATATTCCTGGAGTCTTTGGATTGTGCATATTGAGGAATATGAATAAAATAATTTTGTGTTCCAGGAAGGAGAATGTTTTGAGGCTGAATTATTAGCAGGTGTAGCATGATCTTGATTTAAACAAGTAAAACAGGTTAGAAACTGAGGAATGATGTAAAACCATTTAAGGTGGTTTCAGGTGATTGGTGGGCCTCCATATCTGAGGGATCTGAAGGATCTACATGTTTCAGATCACTATTCACCATAAAGATTGTGCCCACCACAAAGCTTCATGTCTCATCCCCACACCTTGGCTCCCCTGATACAAGTCTAGAGTGTAAGTCACTGTGTCAGTATCCTTGTATCACATCAAGGTGTACACACAGAGAGTTTGGAGACAGATCTGAAAGTCTTTTGGTTCAATTTAGATCAACTTGTTAAGCTCCCTTTGTTAATGAGCATTTGGTGATAGGATTTGTGGGATCCTTTGTTAGCAGCTGGGGTCCACTGAGTGCCAACATCTCAATTGAAAAGGGGAAGACTTATCATTGTGGAGATGTCTTTGAAGGGTCTTTTGAGTGTCTATCAAAATTCCTATGACTGTGCACCTTAATGTGCTACAGGGATACATATGTGGTGAGTAATTACACTGCTCAAACAAAAAAATTGATAGGGAATTTACAACAATCATTGCATCCAATGATATCAGAAATATACCATCAAAGAGATCAACTGTATCCGCACATTTCAGCAAGCGCATGACCTTTGGACAGGTTTGAATGAATCCTTTAATGCTTTTGTAAGAGCCGGGTGACCTTTGCCATTTACTTGCAGGGATACAGCTACAGCCTGTTTCCTTGGTACCAGATGTGATCCTGTCAAAGGTGTGATACTTTGTAAGAGTTTCTTGGGGGCCTCTTTAAACCGTTTCTAGTTCACCACTGGAAGAAAAATCACACGTATGGAAAGCAAATAGAGAATGAAGATTGTAACACATACACAGAAAAAATTGTTAGAGGGTTGGATGATGAAGACACAAGTCAAACTCCATGATCACCACCCTTCTTAACAAGGTACTAAAGTTCCTTAGTAGAAGTTGTATCCAATATACATCATGGCAGAATGATATACCATGACTGATTGAAGCTTTAATCTGAATTGTCTTCGACAAACTATTTAAAATGACATGATTCCTCACGACTGTTTTTGCCTCTCTATCATCTCAAAACATGTCAAACAACCACAGCTAAAATCTTGAGGAGAGATTAGACACGTTTGAAGTGTCAAAACATCGACCATGCTCTTCTAGACTCAAAACTAACAAATGATCAGTCATGTAAAACAAGATCACAACAGGAGTCATTTCCTTTCATGCAAAGATTCTATTCAGATGCTTATCATACTTCTACCCCAGCAATGAAGTGTTATTTCATCATGTTGTTTGCTCTTCTTGTATCTCGATGATGGGACAGCAGTATCAGAATTCATGACTCCAATAGGACAAATACATAAGCTTTTTTGCAAATACTGATCAGCAGAAGACCTGGCAATAGCTTATGTGGATCTACCAGACTACCACAACCCAAAAAATCAAGAAACCCTTCGCATTGAATCTAAAAGTCAAGAGAAACCGTCCAGATTCGCACTATCAATCCTCTTTACTTAATGCAGAAGCCTTGGCTAACATCTCTTCGAGTGCCGTAGGTTCCCAATTGTCAACTTTAGTCCCATGTTCTGATACAGGTTCAACATATAATACATCGTCTTCAATATAGAATTTTAAGCCTGATGAGCGTTTTTGTCCAGTTTGATATTCTCCACAAACTCTATATAGATACTTTCCACCGGAATCAAGTGATTTGCCAAGTGAGATTACGAATAAATTCAAGTTTTGTGCTTCTTCCTCTACAATCGATATGAAGGTGATCTCCTCAGGTCCAGCCGGTCGTGTGACTTTTGATCTAGACTTGTTCTTCAATCCGGATTTTCTTTGGGGAGATGATAGATCGATGAGAGGCTTAGCGAGTAGATCAGGCCTTTCGAGTTTCGTTTTAAGATCAAGACCAAGTGATGATAATGAACTAGCTTGATTGATCATTTCGGTGCCTCTAGCAAACCCGAGTCGAATCGCGGGGACTTCATTATTCAAATGATCTGGGAATACACCTTTCCACCAATTGCTCCATGCCCCAATCTGATCCATATTCCCAGTCCCTGCCACCAACCAGATCCACAGAGTTTCAAGCCATTTGACAAAGAATTCAGAAAACAGTCCATCAAGTATTTCACGATTCGTAATGATAGTTGTCCATCTGATCAAGGTATTGAAAGCTTTGAGGTCTTGTTGTTTGGGATTAATGATCAGTTGTGATTTCAAGTATCCGGCTAGATTAGGCACTAAGTTCTTGAGTACTAGCTTATCCCAGTCTCGGCGTTTGAACACATCCCGTTTCCATACCAACAAGTCTTGAATCATATTTTGTTCTTTGTCACTATCTTCAGCCGCCGTAAATTTCCATGCCTTCATCCATGTCGCGAGCTTCAACTTGACTTCCTGTAATACTAACTCATTGCGATACGAACCAAGATGCTCCAGCCACGGAAAGACAAATAAATGTAAACCCATCGATCGAACCCCCTCGGAACTGGTCGTAACTGAATTCGAGTGCCGATTTCGAAAATCCCAGGTATCGATAGATGATACAAGCCTAGGTACGATGAGTTGATCGAGAAAATTGTCATGAACAAATTGTGGTAGAAGGGACTTCCATCGCACGAAAACTTCAATCATTTCTTCACACTGAACAGGATCCCAAGAATTGACAGTCGATCTTATCTTAGGCACCCAATCGTTCCAAATTAAGCTTTCGTAAGCTGTCATCTTGCGGTTTGCGTTGGTGTCTCTTGTCGCGCTGTCGTAATCAAGGTCCATAGAGCTCGTCATGATATCTGCATTTCCTTGGTGTGAAGTCTTTAAATTGTTCTCCAGGCGAAAGCATTTCTTGAAGCGCTTTAATTCTGGGACGGATAGGTTGGGCTGTTTCAATACGTCCCAATTTTGCCACGCGCGTCGAAGCTATAATGCAAACTAGTCAGTGAAAGTCGAAGAAAGTTATGTTGGTACAACGTGAACTCACAATTGGAGCGAGAGCGGAGACTGCAACCTCATCCAAGTTCAAATCGTCATATTCCACCCGTTTATCATCTTGAAG
This sequence comes from Melampsora occidentalis, assembly GCA_002157085.1. NCBI lineage: Eukaryota > Fungi > Basidiomycota > Pucciniomycetes > Pucciniales > Melampsoraceae > Melampsora > Melampsora occidentalis. The sequence goes on along the minus strand of MWRL01017425.1, from coordinate 3,642 downwards.
AAACTCCAAGAGCTCATTGAACGATTCATCAAACTGTTCCAACATGCCACAGATTTGTTCACCCTCGGTATCTTGATTGATGATATCGAGAATGTTAAGATACGTGGCCTTAATCTTAGACGAGATAGCAATAATTTTCTTCATATTATTAAGCTTTTGTTCCTTGATCTTCATCATTTCTGCCGATCTGGCCCGATCCTTGATAAGTTGTTCTTGCTTCTGTTTAATTGCACTTCCCTCCTTAGCTAAATTGATAAGATTTCCTTTACCCATATCACATATCAATGCAAGATTGTGCATCAATTCAGGTAGTCGTTGTTCTTTTGACTCTTCGGTGGGTCCTTGAGAATGATGAAGTAATGTAGTACTCAAACTAGGAAGCTTGCGACCTGTCAAGTCGATGATTTCTCCTAATCCAGAGTTCAAGCCTGCATTTTCTGGATCGTCGGCTAACTCGGATATGATATCTTCGTATGTTCGATGGATGACTTTGTTCTTCTGTTTCACGGCCTTCGGTTTCGCTTTCCACGCTTCTCGGACGGCTTTGTTTCCTTTTTTGGATCGATCCTTTTGACCTTTGGTATCTTCGTCATCATCAACAATCTTCCCACTCCGTCGGTCTTCCTCTTTAGCCTGCTTCGTACGTTCTTCAAATCCTTCGTAACTGAGACCCATCCCTTTTGGCCTGACTTTACTCTCCAGTGGCGTCACGATACCTTCCCCTTTCGCCCCCAATCCAGTCCCTGATTTCCACCCCATCTTTTCCAACATCTTAAGACCCATAGATGAGTGCTTACTACTGGCGAGTTTTGCAAAATGTTGTTGCTCAGCTCGAGATAAAGGCTTCTTTTGTACCGGTGGTTGCATGGACTCAGAAGCTGAAGCACCGAGAAAAGATCGCCGTGGTAAGGATGGCGAGTCGTCGTTTTCTGAATTCTCTTTCATCTGAGGATCGGGGTTGGCTTGGTCGTCCATCTCAGTAGTCTTTGAACCGATTCCCGCTCTTCTAAAGCCGCTGTTCGTTGATCCTGAATTCAACATAGCACGAAAGTCGTTGTTGGAGGCTGACGCGCCTGAACCCAGGCCTGCTCCGAGACCAAGTTTTGGACGGTTGAAATGACTGATTTCCTGATCATCATGCTCGTCCATGGCGGTAGTGTTGTTGATCTCATCAATTTCCTCAGGGTCAGATTCGTCAGATCCATCCTCAGAGCTCGCAGATGAGTCAGGATCGACCCATTGAGACCCAGAACCTTGGATCGAAGAATCGTGGGCCGACACATTTGGATCAAGTGTTTTGTTTGAAGTGGAGGGTACAAATAAGGGAGTCCTATAGCCCAATAAATTGAAGTCAGTTAAAACTCGAAGGTGATCGAAAATGAGAATCCAAACATACTTATGCAAACGTTTATCAACCTTTTTGGGTTTTTTGAAATTTTCTTCCTCATCATCATCACCAAAAACACCATAAACCGCATCTTCTTTTCCATCTTTCCTCATTTTCTTCGCTCTTTTAGATTGGTATGGATCTCGAAACAATTTATGTTCCGCTTCTAGATCACCATTGTCGAAATTCTCACCACCGCTAGAATCCTTCGAGCTTGAATCAAGATCAGATTCGTCCATGAGATCGTTCCTTCTTTTACCCATCCTGTTGTGTGAGGCTGTATAGTTTGAAAAGCGTGATAAATAAACTGTGTCTATGAAGTTAGTTGACAGAGGCCCAGTTTTTAGTGGGATTGTCTTTGGAAAGACAACGGCCAATGCCATGCTACACAGTTGTAACTTGTTACTTGTGACACTGAAGACTGGATACAAGCATTACTTGACTGTCACTGTGGCTTCACGTGAATCAATTGCTATAGTGAGGGAGATTAATAATGTCACATTCTATTCTGGCTGATGACAGGTGTGCGTTCGTCAACTTTCTTGGCTTCCGCTCATTCAGTCTCAACAGTCTCAACTCTCAACAACCCAATAATCCACCAAGTCAGATGTTCAAGCTCATTTTGTAAACCGCATTCGATTACACTTCAGCATCCATGGCTAACTCTCGTCTCGGTGGGCAAGAACGCACACTTATAGCCACCATTGGAGATGAGGTTAGCGCTTTCTGACGTCATCTGATTCAGACCTTTACACTTCACCGTCTCAATGAATCTAACATGTATCTCAACTCACCCGAAGGACTCTATCACTGGTCTACTACTCGCGGGAACGGTGAGCTTCACAACCATCAATTTGCTAGACGACTTCATCACTCATCATACTTGTACTTGGTGGTAATCATGCCTAATCTACCAGGGTCACATCACTCAGAAAGGAAGCAAGAATTTCTTGGTGGTAGACTCGAGTTGAGCGCAAATCCATGCTTCACATTTGATATGACTTCTTGCTGATCGGATTATAATTACCTTTCTGATGAATCTAGAAACCTCCGTCGAGACCATTCAAGCTACATTTGATGAATTTACAACAGGCCGAGATGATATTGCGATTGTTTTGATCAATCAGCATGTATGTTCCTCATTGTTTTGTTCCATTGATATTACAGTCCTCGTTTACTGATGTATTCGGGAAAAACCTAGATTGCGGATAAGATCAGGCCGTCAGTTGACAAGTATGTAGCCGCATTTCCTGCACTATTGGAAATCCCATCGAAAGATCACCCATACGGTAAGTCTGACTCATTCCTGAAATGAACCTTGGCCTTATTAATCCTCAGGCTTCGTATACTTACATTTCAATTTTCCGTCTTGGCTCTGGTCTAGACCCCGAGAAAGACAGTGTGCTAAAGCGGGTTCGGAAGTTATTTGGGGAGTAGGGCTCTCACTCATAGAGTTTCTGCCTCTTATTGTTTCTCTAGTACTTTGTTTTCCGTGTCTCTGTCTATCTATCTTCTTTATCATCTTGGCCTGCAATGACCCTGATCCAACTTATGAATGGTCGATAACTTTGAAGATGGCGTTGATCTATAATGACAGAATACAAGCATCTTAGCATGCGTGATGAGCAGATCACTATCTTTATAATTGAGAGGAACTTCTATAGCCCAGCATGATCACAGTGACACTATGACCTATCCAGGAGTTGAGCACTCCATGCCAAAACATTACAATGCAATAGGCTACCATACTGATGTGACTTTATAGCCAATGGGTGACAGAGCCCAGGGCTCTTCACTTCTGATGGCATAAATGGCACTGATCACAGTCTGGTACAATCTCCGCTCACACATTGGACACATAGCACTGTGATTTTGGAACTGAGAGGGCTACCAATAGGCATCTCATCAATGAAAGAGACGTAGGCCAAAAGGGAACAGGTTTGGCAACAGCACTACTCTCATGTGTGTGCAAGGATTCTGAGTGAAAACAATGCTGGACAGCCCAAAGGTCGGATTTTGTTCTCAAAAACTCGACATGAAAGAAATTAGATAAAGAACATATAAAAAGCCCATGACGCCCTCATGTGTAGCACTACAAGACAAATGAACCTGTACTTGGGAAAGGATGGCTGGTAAACCAATTTTTCCTGTGACTCTTGTAAGATTTTTTTTGCTGTGGTATCTTGGATAAGTTGATGAAATCTGATATCTAATTTATCTGAAGAGACAGGAAACAAGAGACAGGAATATCTTGC
>MWRL01017406.1:0-14636 GCA_002157085.1 Melampsora occidentalis | reverse complement strand
CTTTACAAAGTCTGAGAGAAAACGAAATTAAACAAGCAAAAATGTCCGCATGTATATCGATATGAAGAATTAAAGGTCTACAATAGTACGATTCCACAAAAGCATAACATCTTGAAGGGCTTTCTCGACTGGTTGTAATATTGTTTTACGTTTGCTGCGAAAGATAATCTTGCCTTCCCCATAGAGTTTACCGTTTTGCCGCAAGGTCCAACCCAGTCGAGGTGGTCGATATCTGATTTCTCGACCATCTAGGAGCCTCGTCATGACATGCACGCCTGTGAACTGAGTTTCTGTCATTCCGATGGCTACCCTCGGAGGAGACTGCGTTGAATTTGCTAGCAGACACATCAGAGCCAATTTGCTACGTTCAAAGCTGAAGGATAAGACGGAACCACGGCTTCCTCGCAGGTTCAGGCAGAAGATTGAGAGGCGATCGCAATTCTTCGATCAACTTCCACGAGCTTGTTAAGTGCGATTGCACGCTCCGCATCCAACTTTCGCTGCATAGCTTTCAAACTTTCGATCCGAAAAAGAGCATTTGTCATAAAAATTGAACAATCCCAAAGCGTCAAATTAAAGCCGTACGCCTAATCAGGGCTATGAGAATGAATGGGCTCTCACTTGTCCAACCGTTTTTGAAGCTCGGCGGGTGATCGATCTCCGTAATCTTCTTGCAGTTGTACTGAAGGCGGCGGAATCACGATCTGTGGTGACGAAGATTCTGGCTGCAAATATTGTCCAAGAAGGAATCCAACTTTAAGCCAAAGCTTGGCATGATTATGTCAGTGAAATCATGGCCTTGCGAATGAACCCAACCTTGAAATATGATATACCTACCTGAGACGATTCCAATCGAGGTCATCATAGCTGCTCTGACAGTAGACATCTTGGTTCTTTGAAGGCTCAATATGACGGGCGCCACGAGGGATTAGGGAGATGAGAATGGATGAGAATGGATGACTTTCATATTGATTGGACGTGTCCACCGGACGGGGGTAGCCTTGATGCGGGTCGGACTCGAGTAACCATGCGTGATGGCTGCAGCAGGGCCGGTTAACCAGCAATCGCCCAGATCACCTCTGTTCTCCTCTATAGTGACCCTGATAGTTTATCAATGGGGTCCTGTTTGCAATGAAATGACCCCTCAATTTATGGCTCGCAGATTCCTTGAGGATATCCCCTGCTGCACTTATTTTAAAGTTCATTGCTGTCTCAAGGTCAACTGCAGGTCAAAGCTGGCAACACAACACGATTGCACGTTAAATGTAGCCAAATGGAACAAGAACAAAGTTGTAGTCTATTCAGATATATCACACTCTTCAAACTATAAACAGGAAATTCATAAGTCTAGGTTCATGATAAAAATTTGTGATCAGTAACCACATCTTTCTATAATAACAAACTCCAATCTTCTGGAATTGATCATGAGCTAGCATCTCTTTCATTGAATTTGAAAACCTGATATATATTCTACGAAGCTACTAGGAAATTGGATGTCCACGTAAGATAGATGTGTATCATATTAAAGACCACTTATGGGATAAAGATGTACCAAGAAGAAAAACAATAGACATATAGGTGGGTAAAAAGATATACTTAATAATGTCTGATGGATTGAAGAATATAGGACGTTGATTGAAATCACTTTTGTTACTTAGTAGCTTCCTTGTACAGTCTGATCACTGTTTTCTGACTTGAAATCATAGTGAGAATCATGAGCTTGATGTGCTGGGCTATGCCGATGGCTTTGACGGTGAGTTGGGCGAGCAGGCGTCTTGTAGTTCTTCAAGTTATCCCACTTGCTATCAGGGTATCTACATATTTTGAGGCATAAAAAACACATGAGCTGAGCTCCGGATAGAGGTGCAGATGAAATTATTCCTTTCGACTGACCTCAAATGATTCTCGGTACTATCAAGATCCCCAAGTTTGGATGCTGCTAGGGGGATCAAAGCATGTCCGGTTGTATTCTTATCCGCCGAACTTTCCCACCACATCACACCACCCATTCTTTTGTGTTTTATGTATTTAACTTTCATCTCAACAGTTTTCGGTGAATCAAAGGTAATCAGCTCTTGTTTGTCCGAATCATATGAATATGTCCCTATCGCCTCCGTGTCATGTACCACTTTAGCGCCTGGTGGCGGCAGTGCTTTGTAGTCGTAAACACCTTGCTCCCAAGTTCCTTGACCGACCCCACTGTAAGCCTCGCCGATACCTTTTGTATTCAAAAACGAACGGCCGTAGAGGGGCATCCCCATAACCAATTTCTTCGCTGGAACTGAATGGGCGATGTAGTATTCTATGGCGGCAATGGTAGAGAAATTGCCTTGATTCACTGGCTCTGTGCTTGGACGCTTAAGGTTGGCCTGGTGCCCAGAGACCGTATCCCAAGAACCAGCATAGTCATAACTGTAACAATATTATGAAGAAGATATCGTCAGAGCGTGTCCCAAGAAACCAAATTATTAAGAGCACTTACGCCATCAGGTTAATGAAAGACAAGTATTTATGCATCCTTCTGAGGTGTAACTGTTTGTAATGAGATGGACCACAAGGCTAGTGAAAGTGATATGATAGTGAAAACTGGAATCAGATACATATGTACATCACATGGTCCGGGAGGAAATTATCGATTTTCAGACATACTGCAGCGATGGTTAAAAGATATGGATTCGTTTCATCCTTCTTTTCTTTCAACTTCCTCAAGCCATGATGGATGGTCTTGAGCAATTCTACCAGTTGATCTGCCTCGGTGTCACTTGTGGGGTACTCCCAGTCGATGTCTGTTTTGTTCAACAAAAAAATGTTCGGCGCTCAGTTTGCATTCAAGATCTAAGGTGCGCGATGTCAAAGTTAAAACACACCTAAACCATCAAGACCATAATTTTCTACTATGTCAATTGCTGATTTGGCAAAGGCTTCTCGTTTCTCGGCAGTCGAGGTCGCGGGGGCAAAGTTTGAGCTGTAAGTCCATCCACCAATCGAGAGCAAGAGCTTCAAATGACGATGTTGCTGTTTCAGCTTGCGGAATTGGCTACAATGGTGAGAATTCAATTCAAATAGCAAGATGTTGCAGATGGTCATCGATCAGCGACGATTGCATCAGCAATATATATCATGACATTACAGATCGTTCGTTGAATATCAAGAGCTCGGCTTACTTGAAACATCCATACAAGTTGTTCCCCTGGTCATTCCAGCTGTCACCTCGATCAGCCCAATGAATCTAAGAGATAAAATGCAGGCGGTCATCAGCATAGGATAATGATGAGAATCGAAGATAGAGCTTGAAATTCGGACAAACCTGCTCGTCTGCCCAACCATCGGATAGATAGATTTCACCAGTCTCAGGTCTGACATTGGCAAAAGCGTAAAAAACGTGTGTGATGGATTCAAAGGGCAATTCCCACGGGAAGTGGTTCCGACCATAGATGGCCCAATTGACAAAATAAGTGGCAGAGATGGCACCATTGGCAGCCATATCCACTTCATCGTTGGAGTCGTCGATCATCACTCTAGTCTTCTCGGTCTCCCTTCGAACCAACTTGCCTCCATCAGAGATCGGTTGAAGTAATCTTGATAACCTGGATGAACGTTTGGACCATGTGACGTCATCTTCACCGACTCGAAAAGTACCGACAGAGCCGGTCGTTGACTGAGAAGCTAATGCCCGGAGAGTTTGATTGAGGATTTGACGATTCAGATACAAGGAGCCCAGTAACAAGACAGCCGAAACAGCGAAAAATCCTTTGACAACAGCACGCCAGTGCCTGTTTCGAGTCTTACGGATGTTTGACTTTCCTATTAAGAACGGTGATGCTAGGATGTCGTTCAGTTCCATTTTATTGTCTGTGACAACGTGTTCCGAATGCATGTCACCAGAATTGCGAAGCCAAACGGGCTTCCTACTTAAAATTAATCAAGTAGAAAGATCGATAGGAACAGAGTCTGAGATGACGACGTCGTATTGGAAGTATTTGTGCTGGCGTTGGGAAGCTCCAGTAACGGCTGTTAGAGATAGCGGGTAAGGGCGGCTATCTCAAGGTGGTGAAAACAGATAAGAATGTTTGCGCTGAATTCTTAGTATGTTCAATAGTTGATGAGGGTGAGGTTCTCGAATAAGCAGCGGGGTAAGGCTCTTGGGGTCAGGCCTGCAGGTGTTTTAAATATGTTCACTGGATATTCGCGCGTCTAAGAACTGTCCCGGAATACTTCATATAAAGTAGTGACAATCGTTAGCAGATAGTAGACGAAGATCACTTAGCACTGAGGAGTGTGATGTCGATCGACCAGATCCCTCCACTCGATCGACCACTGCGAAAGGAAACATGTGTACTCACCGTACGAGTTCAGAAACAATCTCAGTGTATGGACAGTCGAGATACGGCTTTTATTTTTCACTGACTCGCAGTCTGCTTCTGGAGAAGAGCTCTTCGCGATTATTGAAGATGATGAAGCTATGGATCATACGATACTAGAAAATAGTGTTCAAACAAGAGTCAGTGAAAATGTAAACCAAGCGCGTGACAAAAAAAGGAGGTGAAAAGAGACACAAAAAAATCAGCAGTGTATGTCATGAATAGGAGAGATTCGTTGAGTGATTACCGGGCGATACGACCAGCGCTTATGGAGGATGAAGAATGCGCGGGGAGATCCGGAAACTTGATGTTGAGCGATCAGCGATGCACTCGATTGAAGCACCAGAAGTCAGGGACCTGTGTTAAAAAAATAAGCGCTAATATGCATGGTGAGTCTAGAGCACAAGAAAGGAGATGCATCGGAAAGTTAAAAATACTCCTGGCTACAAACCACCATATGACTTATCAGTCAATTCCTTCAATTAACCACATCAATCACAAGAATGGTCTAGGTGTACGGGAGCGATGACTGCATTCAACTCAAATACATCAATTGTAGGAATCCACTACCTCTGAAGCGACAAACATCGTGAATGACACGCAGTCAACTCGCGCTCAAGGCGCTCGGGGAAGTCGGTTCGGCTCGAGGGAAGGCTGTTCGGTGGTGGTTTTCAAGATGTCCGGTCAATCTTGATTTGCCGCGAGCTATGTGCTGCAGACTGCACACAAATCCAAAGCGCCGCCGTGTGGACCCCCCAAGGAAGGTATGAAGTCGAAGTGCTCATAGGGCGCTAAAATTTCAAAACAGCAAGCGAGAGCGCATTGCGAGCTTGATTGAAAGTTCAGGATTGTGACTCGCACCGCTCAAGATTGATTTTTTCGTGCCAATCTATACGAGAAGCTGGCATTTCACAGCAAATAGTTACCGCGGTAGCGAAATGGTCTCGAGGAGATTCAAGGCAGACCGATCTTGTAGTCACAAACAAGCTTCCCGTTGTGCTTGAAAAATCAGCCTGGTACATCGGGGTAACTCAAGCTGACAGTTCCAAGGACATCTTGGAGCAGCCGGACGCGGAGAATCGATATGGCTTTGTTTTCAGCATGTCCTCGATTCTGCATTGATAAGAAAGGTACCCACCCTGTTGTCACCCGCGAGGGTAGGCTTGTATCAAGCTGAAAGATAAACGTCTCTCCTTTTCAAATCTATGCGGTACATACATGGCACTTCGCGAGGTTTGAATATGTACCACTGATATCCCATTCTAGGTCTCCCAATGTACGTTGTAGGGAAGAGCGGACAACCTCTACCACCTATACGTGTGATAGCCTTACCCCATCACTGTGCCACCCTGTTCGATAATTAATCAGTTTACTGTATGAGTAGCCCTCCTCGCGGCTTTTTGCGTGTCCTTCCACGCACTGTTTTGTTCTGATCCCATGTCTGGTTATCAGCTTGGTTTTGAGGACCTTTTTTGACTTCACTGTTGCGCATACTTCGAATCCTTGATGTTCAAATGGTAACCTACATAGATATGCAATGAAAAGGCCCACAAGACTTGGTTTTAAGGAAGTGACATGTAGTATACTCGACGGAGAACCGAAGATGATCTGCTTCCTTAAAATCTGATGTATATATGGAGATCCTTCATCCAGTAGCTTTTCATCCTGCTCTGCGGCGCTTCGAATTCTGGACAAACTCAGCCACCTCTTCCACCCTGTAGTAGTACCTTGCTCAACATTGTCTTTCTTTCGATTGAAGCCCGGATTGTTGTAGTGAAGTTCTTTTTCACAATGTGACAAAGCTGATCAGGTCGTTTGTGAGCTGTTTAGAGCGACACTTGAGCCAGACTCCAGAGTGAGCCAGAGTGAGCCACTTGTGACTTGCGCCCCGGAGAGAATTGGTCCGTGCTCAACCCGACCCGGAGGATGTTTAAGCTGCCACCGTGAGATGCGCTCAGTACTGTACCGCAAGTCGTCCTCAATTTGAAAGCTAAAAAAAGTCAACATCATTTTTTTTTGGTTGTGATCATCAAACATTTCTTTTGAACGACTTTACCCTCAATGGCCACAGAACTAAAGAAATCAAAGAAATCGAAAAAACGAGATTCTGAATTGATCGAATCAACTGACATCAACATGAAAGATTCTACGAGTCATCTTGAAGATTCCGCAACCCAACCTAAAAAGAAAAGGTCAAAAACAGATAAATCCCTGGACTCTAGCAAAGACTCATCAGATCAACCTACTTTGCAAGATGACGAAAATAAAAACTCACAAATCCAATGCGAATCTCTAGAAAAGAAGAAGAAAAAGAAGAAATCTGATTCAAAAGTGGAAGATGTACCCAAGCTCGAGACTTCAGAGTTAGGCAAGAAACAGAATGTTGAAGCAGTAGATGTCGAAAAGAATGGTGAAAAGAAGAAGAAGAAATCAGACTCAAAAGCGGAAGATATACCTATCGAGACTTCAGATCTTTCACTACGCAAGGAGGTGAATGTCGAAGCAGTAGATAACCAACAAAATGCTGAAAAGAAAAAGAAGAAGAAGAAATCTGATCCAAAAGTGGAAGACGTACCCACCGAGACGCCCGATATTTCACTAGGCAAGGACGAAAATGTCGAAGCAGTAGATAACGAAAAAAATGCTGAAAAGAAGAAGAAGAAGAAAAAAAAATCTGATCCAAAAGTGGAAGACGTAGCCAATATCGAGACTCCGGAACTCAATTTAGGCAAAGAAGATAGTATCAAAGTAACAGATAATGAACGCAATATTAAAAAGAAAAAGAACCAGAAGAAGAAATCGGATTCAAAAGTGGAAGATGTAGACAATATCGAGACTTCAAATCTTACTTTGGGAAAAGAAGAAAGTATTCAAGTAGCAGATAATGAAAACAATGCCGAAAAGAAAAAGAAGAAAATAAAACTAGACTCAAAATCGGCGGACCCGCCCAGGACATCAGATCTTCCTTCAGGTAAAGAAGAGAATGCAATCGTAGTAGATAGCGAACTCAAGACTGAAAACAAGAAAAAGAAGAAGAAATCAGACGTAAAGGCGGAAGATGCAGCGAAGATCGAGACTCCAGATCTTCCTTCAGGTGAAGAAGATAATGTAATCGTGGTAGATAGCGGACTCAAGACTGAAAAGAAGAAAAAGAAGAAGAAATCAGATGTCAAGGCGGAGAATGTAGCGAAGATCGAGACTCCAGATCTTCCTTCAGGTAAAGAGGAGAATGTAATTGTAGTAGATAGCGAACTCAAGACTGAAAAGAGGAAAAAGCAGAAGACATCAGATGTAAAGGCGGAAGATGTAGCGAAGATCGAGACTCCAGATTTCCTCTTAGGCCAAAAAGAGAGTGAAAAGGTAGCAGATAGCGAACTCGATACTCTTTTCAAATCATCGGTGAGTGAGAATAAGCTTTTACCATTTCATACAATCTCAAAAATCCTATGTCTGATGCTATATGATTTGTATCCTATTCCCTTCCCTATCAGGCTTTTCTGCCAGCTTCAGTACCTGATCTCCAACCCGCGCAAAATGTGACATCCTCTAAGCCTACAGTCCAAAACACAGAAACACCTCCCACAAGACTGCCTCGTACCTCAACGTCATCCGCAAAGCAGCCCACCCTCATCGTTGAGTCAGACGAACAGCCAGATACCGGAACTTCTCACGAGGTTCGTTCGGCCTTACAAAAAGCTCAACGTTTTGCACAATCCTTACGAGCAGCCCCGTCAACCAAAACTAAATCTCGAGCCTCTATGTCAGCCAATGATTCTCTTGCTGACGAAACTGAACAAGAGTCAGACGACGACGACGACGACGATAATGATGAAGATGAAGATGAAGATGAAGATGAAGATGATGAAGTTGCTGCTGCTGCTGCTGATGACGATGATTCATCTGTATCAAATCTCGTCCATGAGACCCTTCTTTCTCAAAATACCTCTGATCTGAACTCACATCCGCGTGCTCGAAAAACTCGCCCAACCATTTCAAACGAAACTCCAGAAGAGCGTAACTTGCGCACAGTTTTTGTCGGAAACGTCAACATAGGATGTGTCAAGAACAGAGTGAGACCTATTTGTTTTTTTCTCTGATGGAAAGCTTTTCATTCTTAACAACCTTGTCTTGTATCAATCTAGGCTCTTGCGCGTGACTTGATCGATCATCTCTTGAATCCTGACTCAGAGTCTGAACCCCTGGCGCCACGTTCACGCATAGAATCCCATCGTTTCCGTGGAATTCCTCTAGCAACACCCATTGTGACTCGTGAAAACCAGCCTGAAAATCGATCAGAAAAGCGGTCCAAAACTTGGCGCGAGACTCAGAATCTGCCGCAAACTGATACATCGGGCCGACCTTCTTTAGACAATCCTGAGGGTGGCCGAGTAGGTCGAAGAGGAGCCAAGACTGCCTCTGATGAAACAGGGACAGTAACACTTCCAGAAGTAGAGTATCTTACCCCGAATCAGAAACGCAAAGTAGGCTATGTTACTGGCGATTTACATCCAGAGGCCAAATCTTGTGTTGCATTTCTGGTCATCTCACCGCCGCCCGAATCTCCGCAATCGGATGAGAATGGGTCTTTGCTAAGTGCGCAGGAGCTTGCCAAGTTGATCAGTGAAAAGAGTGACGCTACGAGTTTTATGGGCCATGTTCTTCGATGTGATCTGGCCGGAACTCGACGTATTTCTCAAGATACCTCAGGAGACGCACAGATCATCGATTTCGGAGAACAGCGTCGGACGGTGTATATCGGTGGGCTAGATTTCATGGAGCATGAGGACACAGTTCGACAGGCTGTGGAAGCCCAACTGTTGGCAGAAAAGGAAGGTCCTCCTGATGATGGTGGGACATGGGTAGAGCGGGTTCGACTTGTGAGGGACAAGGGAACTGCAATTGGTAAAGGATTTGGATATGTATTACTTAAAGTATGTACGTTTTTGACACTAGCCCGTTGATCGTGAGTAGTATGTCTGGCCCTAAAATGAGTACAATGTTGATTTTGGACACGTTGATTATGCAGTCACAAGATGCAGTTGAAGAGATGTTGGCATTAGAGTCTTTCAAGATTGGAAAACGTAAAGTTCGAGTACAAAAATATGTTGTACCAGGTAAATGTTCAGCCCTCCGAAAGTTGGGTCAACAAATCCAAACCCAATCAACCTCCAATGAAAAGCAAGAAAAGCCAAGCAAACGAGTCAAACTGGATCTCACCCGAGACGTTCCTGCGATCTATAACGGGCCAGATCTTTCTGAGACACTGAAATCTAGAACTAAAGATGAAAGGAAATCGATCAAGATGAGCACACCTGCTAGAGTCGAAAGAAGAATTCTCAAAAAACAAGCCAAGTTGAAACTTAAGATCGCTGGACAAGAAGTCGATAGAAAGATCGAGGCTGTAAAGTCTAAACCACTGAAACGGTCTATCAACAAACCTACAGGACGGACATCTAAACATCAACGTCGTCCGGATAAGAAGAAGGCCTGATATAAAGACTTTGTACGGTTGAATTTGTTTTTCTCCCCCTTCTTATTGTTTCTACGGATTTTTAAGGCTGTCCACGGATTGCTGATCGATTTACGCTGATTTGTTCATTGCAAAGACAGGCAAGATGAGAGTTCAATAGCTCAAGGACGTCGTGATCGAGAATGCTACGTTGTCTTCGAGTTTAGCTTGCTCAGTTTGGCGATGCCACATTGATGTCAAGGTATACTTGACTGTTACTTGAGAAAAAATTAGGGAGACACACGCCTGCAGGATTGTTGTAGATTCCTCGTACACAGGCGCTAATCAGGGCTTTTTGCAATTCTGATATTTTGGATATGAAGCGTTATAAAACATGAACTTTGATTTTTTTCTCTTATACTCATCTCGTCCAGAGTGCCAAAGAGTGAGGGTATTGTAATTGCGCCTTGAGAATTCGAATTTTTGATTTCCATTTTGACCTGCGAAACGGGTTTATTTACAAAATTTCAACGCTACAATCCTCAATGGTAAGAAGATGTGTAGAAACAATCTACAGTTGGCCCATGAGTGCTGTAGTTATCCAATGAGATCAACGAGAAAGAAGGATGAGCAAATCAAGCTGAATGAAATAAAATGAGAATGGTCAAAAGATGTGCACAAAACCCTTGATTTATCAACATAGAATCAAGTAAATTCAGCCAAAACTTTGTAAAATGATATTTTTTACTATGTATTTTGTCATGTTCTGATTTTCTTTACTATGGACTCGGACTCCCTTGAAGTTGTTCAACTTGTACCACGCTCCATGCCCCACAATCCTATTTTCTTTTATACAAAAGAATGAAGAAGTAGTTTTGATGGAATGTGAAACTTTTCTGAAAAAGGTTGAAAGTAATATATATATGGATATGACTCTGAGAGTGGTTTTACTTGACACTGACAGGTTTGACCAGGTTTGACCCCAATCCACCCCAATCATCAATTTCAGACTGAGACTATAAAATGTGTGATGGAGTACCGCTGTTGGCCCCGAGGTGTCGAATCAATCTTTGTCTGATTCAATCCAAGCAAGTTCCAACTCACTCAACACACTTCAACACTTCCAAAAACACTCAAGCTGTCCATTTCATTGCAACAACGACAACAGCAACAAAGCAAATAGCATACTGACTGACTTATTAAAGAAACTAATCATCAACTCAATCAATCAATAAGTAGTTTTCTAATTAATCCATCAAAACTAACCAAGATGGATGTAGTTTTACAAGGTCAAAAGTTAGAAGAAGAAGTGAATGCGATCAAACGACATTTACAAGCAATCTCAAATCAATCTATCAAATTAAATAATGACTATAGTTCACCCATCAATCAAAGACCAAGAAAAGTTAATATTCCTCAGGTAAATCCTTTTTCCTCTTTCTCTTTCTCTTTCTCTTTTCCGTGGTGATTCGATTCGATTCGATTCGATTCTCAAAACAGAACGAAAAAGACGACAACCGTTTGGATGTGATCGATCGGATCACTTACCAATCAATCTGAAACTTACTGACGTTTGGTTTTGATTTTGATTTTCTGAATAATGGTCCATCTCGATCGATGATCATTGAATCTCATCATCTTTCTTACTTGATCTGTTATATCAGATTCCATTAGCTGAATTACCTGAACCTAATTTCAATTCCACTCACACCGATAGCTCTTCATCAGGTTAGTCTTCTCTTTCAAAACCTACCTCCATCCTAGCTCATAGATCTTACTTTCACTAATCATCTCATCCTCATAGAGCCTATCCCATTGACCATCAAGTCATTAAAACCAGCGCTCGTCTTCAACTTGAATTGTTCACCTACCTCTACAATTGCCGAATTAAAACAACAATTAATCAAATCAAACAGTAGTACTGCACCTTCGATCGATTCACAACGTTGGTTATACAAAGGAAAAGCTTTGGCAGATAACAAACTTTTAAAAGAATACGACACCATCAAAGCCAACGAAACGATCCATCTGATGATCAAAGCCAGTACGACGACGCCTAGTTCCGTCTTAACGGCTCCTAACCCGTCCGAATCAGATGATCCGACCACTCCAAAAGCCAATGTGCTTTCTTCATCTACATCTGATTCATCTCAACGTTCACCTAACCCACCAGTGCCGATGAACATTCCTAAGATCACCATGGAAAATGATGGAGGACAGTTAGGAGAGATACCGATCATCGCGAGATCTAGATCAGGTTCGGTTCACACCAGTTCATCTCATTCACCGCATTCCGGCATCTCGGAATCCTTTAGATCTTTGGTCACCAAGAATGAGTTTTGGGTGGATTTAAAAGAGTTTTTGACTCAACAGTTTGGTCCCTATGGATCCTCGAGTGAATCAAATGCAAGACAGATGTGGGAACATTGGTTTATTGCTAGTAAGGAATGGTTATCGGCTAGTGATATTGCTAGGATTAGAGAAGCTGCTGGGATTTCAGGTATGGCTGGACGTTGATCTAATTAGATCATCAGAGTCAGTGGTTTTGGTATCTTTTTTTCCCGAGTGTTCGATTGAAGTTTTGTTAGACGAAAGAAAGGTTGTGAAAGAAATCGCTAGAAGAAATTTGGTTTGCTGTCTGATTTGTTCCAACGGTCTAGACGTATTTTGGTTGTTGCATGGCTTTATGTTTCCTTTTTCCACTTGTCTTTTTTTTTCTACAATTTCCACCAGGTTTAATTGAAGTCGACTGTGAGGATCAACTTAAGTAGCGCAAAATGAAGAAATGTTGCAAGTCTTGATTCTGAAAAAACACGGTCCACCCTGTTAAATGAAGAGATATACTCAATTCCACAAGTTTTGGTTCTTTTTAGATCTGATCTGAATCTTGGATTTCGAGTTGAGAAATTATGAGACTTTGTAATTCAGAAAAAGATACAGTCAAATCAGAAAAGCTTGACCAATTATGCCCGCAAAACTTGAGCAAATTGGCGGGGAATTCGTGACAAGCTCTTCTGGTTTGACTGTATCACGAGTCAAATCCAAGGGTTGTGAAAATGGACCGCATCACTTTTAGTGATTGATATATGAGCAAGAATTAATCCATGGCATGGTGAATTTATCTAGGATATCAAGAATAAGGAAAGAAAACAAATAAAGAGAAGAAGAAGAGATCAGAGTGAACTTATCCAAGAAAAAAGCACCAATCTTTACATTCTTTCTTTGTAATTCAAGTTTGGTAATCAATGAATGAATGAATCAATGAACAATACAAATCGATTATTGATCAGTCGAATCAATTTTTGAAATGAATGAAGAAACGAAGAGAATGAAGAGAATCCAAATGAGAAACCTAAGATTGATGGAGTTTAATTGATAAAGCCAACAAAGGATTGATAAGTCTTTCTTAAATCTAATTCTCAGGTTTCTTAGAAACAAACTAAACCAAAAGAGAAAACAGTATCAGTAAAGATAAACATTCCAAAAAAAAGAGAGCAAGAAGATATACATACCAACATCATAGGAGTAAACAATTTACTCTCACCCCCAGCGACCAAAGCATCAGCCGCGACCTTCAAAGCTTCACCGACCTCAAAAGTACCTTTATGAGCCATCCCAAAGAACTCTAAGACCTTAACGGTAGTCTGAGTGATGAGTTTACCCATCCAAGTCATCCGAAAGACCATCACATAATCCCATAAAGTTTGACATTCACTCAGATTCCCACGTAAGGGATAAAACCAAGGGATCTCATCGCCTACGTCGGCTAAGTCTTGTTCCACTTGGATTTCAAAGCCTACGGTCTTGAGAGCTGATCTGGCTTGTGAGATCGTTCTCATCTCCGCTATTCCATCTCCTAGTTCGATCCCATGAGATATCTTTCGGTGTTCTGGATTGCTTTTATCGTACTGATCTGTCATACACCATTCATACATTCCAAACTAAAGAAACCCCAGCAGTAAACCAAACCATTCAATCATCAACTCTTCATGTAGAAGTCATCCGATCTGAAAAAGCAAACCATCGATCTAGAGAAAAAAAACCTACGATGCCACCCGGTTTCAAGACTTTAAAGATCTCACCATAAACGCCTTCCCAACTAGGAGCATGACAAGTAGCTTCGATGGCATAAACCGCATCGAACGAATCTTCTCCAAACTGTTCCACAAGTCGCATAAAATCACCTTTCACAAATCCGATTCGATCTTCCGGAATCTTAGCATCTGCATTATACTTTTGAGCTCGACTGATCTGATACAGGTTATTATTGATCCCAATGATCTTCACTTCACTAAACCGCGAGATCTCCCGTGCTGGGCCTCCGACGCCACATCCTACATCCAAGACTTTCATCCCGGGTTTCAGCCCGATCTTGAGGGCTAGGTAGTGTTCGTGTCGGGCTATGGCTTGGTAAAATGATTCACCAGGATAATATCTTGCGAAATGAAAATTCTACGAAACCCCCCAAAAAAAAACCCACAGATTAGTGATCCAGAGATTGTGTGTTGAAGAGAAAGATTTCTTAGGGGATTTACTTACTTTACCCCAACCATATTCATATAAATCTGTGGCTCCATCATAGTAAGAATTGGTGACATTTTCATATTGATTGATCCGATTTTGATGATCTTCTTTTCCTTCTTGATTGGAATCTGATGTCCAAAATTTCGTATAATTTGCTATTCCATTGGAATCTTTAATTGGTTTTCTTTGGGTTAAGTTTGTTTCTTGGTTTGTCATGATGAATTTGGGTATGGAGTATTGGGTAGTTGGTTGGTTGGTTGGTTAGTTGATTGATTCAAATTTGATTGGGGTAAAAGGTTGTA
>MWRL01017404.1:0-25355 GCA_002157085.1 Melampsora occidentalis | reverse complement strand
AGGCGATGGATGCTTTTCAAAAGGGCTCTTGGAAGATATGATTCGAATTTGAATTTAAAGTAAAAGAAACAAAAGTAAAAGTAACAAGTGATGCTTTCTAAAAGTAATATGTTTTGTAAAAGATAAGGTGAGGATCATTCACAAGTCGAATGATCCTTTGATATTTATACAACGCATATAACTTGTAGATTACAATATAAACCGGCTCGGCGAACTACTACAGGTTTGAGCCCTGAGTCGGAGTGGCGTTGCCATATTGTAGCCAATCTGGGCGTAACTGGCCTAGGCCAGTAGCCCTGCTACACAGTCAACTCCCTCTAAATGTAAATATATGGTTTGGCGGAGCTTTTTTCTATGCATTACAATTTACAAATCTCATTTTGGCTGGCAAACCTTACAGTTGATTTCAAAAAGCTTGAAGGAGGTTTGCCCGCAAAATTCAAGTGATTTGGCGCCCAATTCTTTTCAAGCTTTGTGAGATTGACTGCAATTTGCGGGCAAAAAAACTCATCAAAATCCTATGCATTCAGAGGCATTATAGGTTGGTGAGAAGTTGATATGACTTGGGAGTCGAGACCTGCTCAGTGCTGATCATGAAAAAGTTGTATAAACTTCAAAGTGGTTTGTAGAAAGATCAGCTTTGAAAACACAATTCACAGCACCCTCATCAATCCTTCAAATAGACTTCTACTCACAAGAACAGGAATGATTTTGCTCCATCAGAAAGACAAATCTTACCGGTATGTATGGCAAGTGGTGATTACATCAATCACATGTTCAACTGGAGGAGTCAAGATCAGATAGCAGGAGATGATTGCAAGACAGACTTCAATAATGTGTGGAATGTTTGGACATCACTGCAAGTGAGCTAGTCCTTTGAGCTATGTCTGGACTCTGTATTCTACCAACATCCTGTTTTCATTCGTCCCTGAGTACTTCATCCATTCCCCGATCTTGAGCTCTCTGCGGGATGCCTGATTTCGGAAAAGGAAGTCTTGAAATCTTCGTCCTCGTGATCGACAATGGAGAACGCAAATTCAGAAATAACCCTTAACTGCTGGAGCGCCTGGCAACTGTGAGCTACTCATTGACAAACTGAAATTGTCCCAGCGAATTACATTGAGTGGAGAATACATAAATTCATTCTGATAGTCAACTTTATCTACGGATCACATCTTCCATCTTTCCAACCATCTCTCCATCGTTGGGAAACCAATGAACAATCAAATTCCTCTTTTCCCAATCGCCTATTAACTTCATTATGAGTCGCACACATCCATGCTTCAAGTTTATCTCGTGAGGTCACGTCAGGTGGATTCCTTTTCACTTCCTGTTCAAGGTCTTCCGCACAATTGCGACACGGATAGAGAACTGGTAGAGCATTGAGCAGCTGTAGCATCGAAGTCTGCTGAGCTTTGGTTGGTTTGGGTGGATAATAGGCTGCAGTGGTATGGAGAAATGTCCAAGTGTGACGACCCAAACGTTCGACATCAGCAGGACAATCTTTACGAAGGCCATTGTGGTCCAATTGAACTTGATCTGGGGCGGTATTGGCTTTAGTTGTAGCGGAAGAGTCTGCTAAGGCGCCGGAATCATCGATAGGTGTCCGACTGGAAGAAGGTTGGTTTTGAGTTAAGGTATGGGACCAAGCTTTGAAACCTGTGCATATTTTGCATGGCTTGCCATCAGGTCCCAAGACATAGCCTGCTGTGAATGGAAGCAAGTAAGTTAGAACTTGATAGGTTTGTTGATTCAGCATAGATTAAAGTCATCTAGTGACACACCTGGGGTTTCCTTTTTGGTTTGTTCATTATCAGAGCCTTTTGATGTGACCATCTGACTGAACTCGATGGATATTTGATATGATGAGCAATCGAATGAGAATCGTAAATATAGCGAACGATAAGTAAATAAAGGCGATTGATAAACCACGCCGACTTGAAACCGGATATGACGCCGGTTTTTGTTAGGTCGGACGGTACATCACTGAACGGGCTCAGCACGGGCCAAGTTTTGGATTCTTTGTCAGCTCAAAATCTTCATTCCATCTTCTGGCTGAGTATGAAGTTCTCAACAAATCATCTCTCCTCAAAATCTAATTTCGATTTCAATGACTGGCAAGCGAAAACGTGCGGTCGAACCCTGTGTGCCAGAGCAAGGCCAAAATCCGTTCAGGAAGCGCAAGATCGGGAATTCTGATGGCACACATTCCGATGTGAATTCCGGACCGAGTGCTTCAGGCTCTAGGCCTGCTCACTTTCACTGTATGCCATCGTCGATAGCTGCTACTGGCACTGTATTGCCACTGTCTTTCCCTTCTGAGCGGAAACGAGCTACGGTGGAGTGTGTTCGCGAACCTCCTTTCGCGCGTGGGTCTGCTGATCATGAACCTCATCAATCAACTCGAAGTGCAACAGTTGATATATTTCCCCTTTGTGATCGGATGTAGCCTCCAAGCAAGGCTCGAATGCAAAGGTAGTAGTCCTACCACGTACTTTCGGCACGGCTGATATCCCAAATAGATACCGGAATGTTCAGCGCCCGAGCAAGCGTCCTATCAAGTCATCAAAATCTCAGCACAAGCCTCGGCCCCACCCTCATCAGCACAAGCTTCGGCCCAACGTTCAAAAAAGTACCAACCCTGACCGCCTAACAAAGGAAGTCATATCATCGGCTCTTAGTAGATTAGCTGCATCACAGAGTCCTGGGCTGGAGATTGATACAAATCAAAGGAGGGATGAGGTCGAAAATGTCAGGCAAGCGGATCATAACATAGCTGCTCAGGATCGACTGCGGGAAGAACCTGCTCTCGGGAGTGATCCAGCTCTGGTATGCTTTGAAATGTTCCGCATAGAAATCCCGGTGACTATGTGACACTAATCTTCTGTGATTTCAGGGACCATCAGAAGAAGGCTCGGTCAATTCAGTGCAACCTCAGAATGTACATCATGAGAACCTATGTCAGTCACAAAAACAGTTTAATCCCACGACTTCAATCCTATCTTCAATGCAAACTAAAATCAGCTTCGCGTACATGGAAACTGGAGAGTCTTTGCAGCTAATGGGAAGCAATATGAAAACAAAGAAAGGTGGAAGGAAGCAACGGGTCTGAAACTACAGGTCAGGCTTTCTGTAATGACCGAGGACTCACTGATCTGAAACTAAAGACACTTGCTTTCGGACGACCTTGTAATGTAGATCATCATGGATACCAACGTTGTGATCGGACATCTCGATTTTTTACGGCGGTTACTCAGCTCATCACATGAAGATACTGAACTTTTAATTCCCAAAGCTGTTTTAACAGAGCTGGATGCCTTCAAAAGTCAACATCGCGAGATTGACGTATACATTGGACGCAAGAGTATCAAGCAGGATATGTGGTGTGCGGCAAGAGACGCAACGAATTGGCTACTCCAGGCCACCCAAGCACATAAGCGAGTAATATTACAAAACATGAACGATGAACCCAAGGAGATGAGACAAGTTGCGTAATTTTTGCATGTCCACTACTGCCTTTACCGCTCGTGCAATGTAACAGCAGTTTCAAGCTGAGTCTGATGTCGGTTGTAACCCATATACTAGAGCAAAGATGGTGACGCTCGAATCCTTGCTTATGCTATCAAAGTGGCCCGTCGTGCTCGAGCTCAGGCTAAGCGAGTCGCCTTATTTTCCAATGACAATATCTTGCGTTTGAACGCTAAGTCTGAAGGAATCCTAGCTTATTCCATCAACGATGTTATGGATGATCCCAATCGACTTCTTTCCGCTATGGCAGCACCTCATGTTAAGAAATTCAACCCGATCCCTAATCCGCCACGGGTAGCGCACTTGGAAAAAGATGTGCTTGGAGTCAATGTTGGGAATGCCCAGGTAGGGTTCTGTAATCATCTCTTAATCTAAACGGAAATCCAGTCTGAAACCGAGACTTCGTCCGACACGTACGCTTTTACCGCCATCTCCAAAGCATAAGGATTGCGAGTCATCGCATCAACACACTTCACCTGAACTGTCAGGCTCTGGTATCTCTCAGTCTGTCGTTACGAAACCACCACCCAACCTCAGCTCAGAGCCTCTAGGAAAGCAGATCGTCATTGACGAAGATGTCATCATTGTGATGCCACATGCCAACACTGGCCAGTGAGTCATTTGACTTGGATACCCTCCCCCTTGCTGGGTAGTACAATACTTAACAATACCTTTAGTACCTATCTTCACAATACGGAGGGTACGCTCAGCGCCAATCAACTCGGGAAACGCAAGGAAAATGACGCACCCGACCCAGTTTCGCCTCATTCCACTCACAGAATTCTGATATCAGATGATCATGAAAACCTGGATGGCAGTCCAATCCGCGTTCCTCACGATACGATTGGTTCGTCAATGAGCGAGAACTCTTCACTTAATTGGCTCACTCGTGAGATTCCAAGTGCAGAACTAGATGCATTCATTGGACAGCCCGCAGCTGCACCATCTCCTAGCTTCGTTCCTGACATCGATAGTGCTAAACAAGCTCTCAACAACATACTCGAGAACCTTAGCTATTTCTTTAAGAAGCATCCATATCAGGATCCTGCAGAGCAACATGCCCGAGCCGAGTTAACAAAATCAGTGATCGAACAAGGTCGTGTGGTGATGACTGCTATCACTCCTCCCGCACAAAAATCTGTTGCGCAGAACACCTCAAGTCTCGCGGGACCATTACCACAAGCTTCAAATTCGAATTCAACTTCAAGATGACAATAACCACCGACGTTTGACATCACAAACAAGCGGGTGGCAGCTATGCTTAGTTCCCGAAGGAAGCTTCAAGCAGGCCCAAGCCAAATTCAGATTGACGAGTTTGACAATCAAACATATGACTACCTGTTTTAAAAGAGTCTTACTTTCTGATTTCTTTGTTATGCAGATCTGGGGCAAAGTCTTAGTCACATGACGTCAAGCTTGAGTAGGTGCAAGGGTTGAGCAAATGATGGAGATAAAAGTACAACCTTTACTAAACTTCAGACTCTATTAAAGGGGTGCAGTTTACAATCCAATTGGCATCAAACTGTCTTGTTCAAGAATTACATCCATATGGCATACAAAGTGTCTCAACCTGCAGATATCAATAAATCTGTGCTTGGTTTGGCAAGTTCAAGCTCTGCCATTGTGGTTAACAAGATGAGGTGCGAGTTGATCAGTGGATGTTGAATTAATCATGCCTTATGAATCTGGGAACCTGACCTTTAAGTGACCGTAAAAATGAGAGATATAAATTTGGAACCTTGAAGTTAGGCCACATGGGGTCACATTTTTCGGAGTACTAAACACAGGTCCGTATCAACCAACACCAACTCTCCTTCAGAGTGTTTTATCCAGAAAATTGAAGCCATGAAATTCAAAGATTCTGGCTAGAAGAATATTTTGCTGTTCCTCGAAGTCATACAATATAAGTACCACGGGATACTTACTCAAGTGTTATTCATGAATAGCCATGAATGGTATTTATCACTATGCCTCAATTCTGGAGTCCATCTTGTAGAAGTCTGTCCTGCGCAATTGCCTCTGACGGTTGACCGGACGTAATGATCACGTGGGTGGTTATGTGTTTTGGCAGGTTTTCTTGGAATTACGACCTGTTATGTATGCATTTACAAAGGGCTCGAAACCCAAGCTGATCAATCGAGCCTCAGCAAACAAATTTTGTATTTGACTCTGAATTGTTCACACTTTATTTTCTCTGCCTCTGAACTTTGCTTCTAAGCATCAACCTCTCTCAGCTTTGACATACTTCTGCATTCGAAGACGACCCACTCATCATCTCTCGTTCACCGGATTTTACGCGACTCTTGATCGCTGGGCAAGTCCATTGATATCTTTGTTGAAACAACAAAGACTGGTCGACCTCCACTTCATTTCTTCACATCTTTGCTCTACCGTTCAAGTCTAAGAGCTCGACTTTGTGTTCGGGTATTCAACCGTTCAGCGTATCCGCTCTTCACGACTAAACTCTACGTTCTGAGCGGCAAAATTCGCTCCGATTGATGAGGTTGATTCACCTTGAATCACCTGTCAGCTATCAACGTCTTGAGGGTTTCAAAAGACTAAAGGCACATTTCAAAGCCTTCTATCACTGCTAAGCAGAACGTTCCGGATCAAGGCAGAACCTCAAGGCTCTCTTGCACTTGGATATCAGATTCATTTGGTTATCTACAGCGTCCGTTTCGGACTTCATTGTGATCTTCAATTCTTACTGCCTTGAGCACCTCAGCTTTCTTCCGGTCTGTGTGATCATCGGTCAATGCCTCCCAAACGAATGGTCGACCGCTCTGCCGAGCATGGCACAAAAAGGGCTAGGCAGCGTATGAACGCCAATCCTCTCAGTACTGCCCAAGCAGCTAATCCAGTTGGCCATGGTAGTGGCTCGTCCACTCACGATTCTTCGGATTTCCAAGCAAAACGAGATAGACCTCCGCAGTGGCAAACGCAAGCTGGGTCCTCGATTCAGAAATCGCATGCTTCTGGGGCCACCATCCCAAGGAAAATAACTCAAGGTGAATTTGTGACTGCATGATTACGATCTGATAGACAAATGCAAGCGTCGTCTGTCAATTTCCCGCTTAAAAATTAATAAACATCCTTTGGTGTTCGGATTGTATTCAGCCTATGCGAACAATCAACCTGTTCAAGGCTCAAGTTCAAGCAATTCCCAGCTATGGAGAGGTGATTCCAATGCAGTTCCGTCTCGGGAGAATCCGAGATCTGCCGGTTCAGCACCAATCAGCACCTCGACGGCAGCTCGAAATCAGACTCCGCGTGACCGTCAGGTCCCGATGGAAGCCACATCTCACGACATGCATGAAGATCTAGCTTCAGCCGCTGTTGACAGACTATTGGCTTCCGGATATGCTCCGCCGCGAGGTCATACCCAAAACTATATGGAAGACGATCACGCTATGGCTATGCAAATGCACTTACAGGAAGAAATTGAGTTCAAGCGGGAAGCGATTGCAGTGAGTAGGAGAAGCGCGATTTGTAGCAGTTTTATATCATCTGATGTCATCTCATGTCACCCAGCGAGATGCAGCGTATGCAGCTCAGCTACACGCCGAGTACAATGCCAACCGCCAAAACTTCGTACCACCGGATCAGTATTCTAGTCACACGACCTCACGCCTACCCTCTTCACATGTAGATCCAGTATATCTGGACTCGAATAGTGAAGAGCAATATGCGGATCCGAGTAATCATCAATCGTCCTCACAAGCGCCTTACGCTCGGACACATCCAGAACCTACTCGGTTCAGGGACAGAAAGAAACAGAGGGCCAATAGAAAACTGAAGAAGAGACATATGGTCGAACACCTCCCTTTGGCGACTTTCCCTCATAAGAAAAACCCATCTCCTGATCTTGCAGTGGTGGAGGATCCCAGTAACTCTGAGCCTGGTCCAAGCGTTGAGCGACGTCATGTATCGAATGTTCAGGGAGACGTCCAAGACGGACATGAGCCCCACATCCAGCTGATCCTCGATGATGATACATCTCCT
Source organism: Melampsora occidentalis (assembly GCA_002157085.1). Taxonomy (NCBI): domain Eukaryota; kingdom Fungi; phylum Basidiomycota; class Pucciniomycetes; order Pucciniales; family Melampsoraceae; genus Melampsora; species Melampsora occidentalis. The sequence goes on along the minus strand of MWRL01017404.1, from coordinate 17,825 downwards.
ACCCCTCGCTTTCAGGTAACTTTTATAACGTTTTTGCTATTCGAAAGCTTAGGATCTGTACACCTTTCGATGGTATATATCTGACCATGAGTGCATCCTCGATTCATCGTAGATTATTCTGGATACCAATATCTTGATTGGGTATCTCGACTTTCTCCGCCGTTTGCTAAGTTTGTCAAAGACAGCCACTCAACTATTGGTTCCTAAAGCAGTCCTGTGTGAGCTCGATGCACTCAAAAGTCGACACCACGACATCGATATCTATGTTGGAGATACTGTGGTAAAACGAGACATGGCTTTTGTAGCCAGGGATGCCACAAATTGGTTATTGCTAGCGACGCGTGAAATCGATCAAGTAATTGTACAACGTCTAGACGAGGAGAGTTTGGAATTAAGTGAGGTGATCACTCGTCTCTTTACAAACCATCACCTAATACATTCTTCACGAACGGAGCTCACCCATCAACCTGTGACATTCCTTATCTCATCTCGTAGAGCCGAAATGGAGATGCTCGGATTTTGGCTTATGCCTTGAAGGCAGCGCAACGTGCCGTAGAGAATGGTATCAAGATCGCTTTGTTTTCCAACGACAACATCTTGCGGTTGAACGCTCAATGTGAAGGCATTTTTGCACTATCTATCAAGGATGTCCGAGACGACCCTGCTCGACTTCTTTCGATATTGGCAGCACGTACTATGTGCCTACGACCAACCAATACGATTAAGCAATCAGAACCAGCTGGAAAAACTGAACCAGTCTTGGCTGTACCGAAGAGCCATATAGACTTGGAGCCGTCCGAAGAACTCACCGAAGCACCTGCCAAACAACCGTCCCAAGAACCCACCAAAGAACCCACCAAAGAATCCGCCCAAGAATCGTCCAAAGAATCCGCCCAGGAGCCGTCCAAAGAGCCGCCCAGTAAACCACCCGAAAAGTCAACCAAACCATCCGAAGACTCGACCAAACCATCCGGAGACTCGACCAAACCATCCGAAGACTCGGCCAAAGAGCCGTCCAAAGAGCCAGCCAAAGAGCCGTCCAAAGAGCCGTCCAAAGAGCCGTCCAAAGAGCCGGCCAACGATCTTAAACAGTCAAAGCCTGGTCCTGCAATCGTGCCAGCTATAGGATCATTCCCGAAGAACCAACACGACTTGGAGGCATCCAAAGATCCCAAACAAACAGTGGCAATCCCAAAACCTACCCCTGCGATCGTTCCAGCCATCGAATCATTTACGTCTGTGTCTTATTGGCCTCCAGGACGACAGATTGCGCGCTCAAATGGAAAGATTAACCCTGATCAGTCAATCAGTGGGCCTGATAGGGAGTTTCGAGAACGTAATGGATTATTCAATGTACAAGGTAAATGTCAAGGGTGTAAGTTTCGAGGAGGTAAGACACTGAAGGTATGTATATCTCTATATCGCGAAAATATATCTTCCTTGAACCTCATGAACGTTTTGCTCAATTCTTTGCACATGAATTTCCTGCGTGGGTAACTGATGATTACAATAGACACCGCCAGCTTTGGCTCATCATGCCTGTGAGACTTGCTTAGAGGTGATTTGTAGAGGCTGTTGGAAGGTCACCGGTTGTACTTGGGACTGTACAGCGCCATTTAATGGTGAAGGATGCGGAACAACTAAATGCTGTGATCATGGAAGAGCAGTAATGATGTATGAGGTAAATTAGATAATTGCTCATTGATCAAGCCCCATGACAGTGGAATACTGATTGAATTTGTGTGATCTCACTGCCTAGATTCTGTCTCAACTCGATAGTTGTTTCATGGCCAATAGCTTTCGACTTTCACTGAAGACCAATCCTTCTTCTAGGCCAGTAGTATACCAAGGAGATCAAGCATTAAACAAATATCTTGTAGCTATCAAGACCCTTTTACCATCAGGAGATCAAGCACCTCAAACGAGATCTTCACATCCTTCCCTACCATCGATGTTATTAACCTCCACCCTTTTCGAAATTCTTTGCCGACTTCTAACAAACGATCCATTAAATCAATGGCACCTTCGATCACAATTATATCTGAATTCCTTAGATCTGATTCAAAGGATTTGTGATGGAGTTGAAGAAGCTAGGAAATTATTTGATCATCGATTAATCAAATCTTCGACTTGTGGATTAAGATCAGTTTTAGAAGAAAAAGGATGTATAGTCTGGAGAAAAACAAAAGGCAAATCATCCGAAGCTTCAACAATAGAATCAAGTAAATATCTTACACCTAAAACCCTTCAACTTATCTTAAACTCAAATCAAACTTTACCTGAAAAAGACTTGAATGAGATCCGAAATAAACCGATCAATATGACTCTGTATGAAGTTTTGAAAGAATTGTTTATCTTAGCGACTGAGAAGATGGAAGAATATCATGTAAGGATTGGGTTAGTGATTAGTAAAATTCATGGGAATGATGAAAATGAAGTAGATTCAGATGAGATTGAGATGATGATGATGATAGATAGGATCTTAGATTTAGCTACAAGTTTTGTTCAAATCTTTAAGAATGTTGGTCGGCTTGAGGTTGAGGATGGTCATAGTCCAGAAGAACAAGCTGTCACCATCGATATGACAGGTAGGGTAAAGAATCCTTCGGTACCTAAAGCATCTGTAAGCAGGGAACAAGCCAGTAAGAACATTCAAAGGAAAAATCGTACAATCAAGTCTGCTTTAGATAAGAAAACAAGATGATCAACTTGTACATACATATTTTTTTGTATCCTCGATTTCATTCACATCATGATATCTTTTGCTGTTTCTGCTAATGACCAAGTTTAGTAATAGACAATTTTGATTTAAAAGTGTCACAGTGTTATTCTGATTTTTTACATCAATTTGTTTGATCACATTGTCAATCAATTCAATAGACCCAATCATACTGGCAAAATCCATCTGATTCTAGGACAAGTGTGACTGAGTTTTGATGATACATACTCCATTTTGTTTTACACATACATTCACTTAGGACTACTGATTTACAACTGAATAATTGAATATAAAGGACCATGAAATTTCTATTAGATACAAGTGAGAAGAAAGAGGCGTCACTTTTTATCATATGCTTCAACACCGTGTCCCCACCTACCAGCTCGTTTGCCCCACTTACCTATCCCCCAAACATTATTTGGAGAGATGATAGGTCGGCGCAACCCAGGTGGTTGATCATCCTGCTTTAGGTTTGGTCCAGTAGGATTCCAGTCTGATGTTAAGATCTCATGGTTTTCATCAGTTTTCTTCCATAAGCTATTCAGTGTATCAAGCATTGGTACCCAAGCTTTTCCAGATCCGCCTGGTCGAGTCAACTCGTGTAAGCGTGAAACAGCTCGTTGAAAAGCATATTGCTCATCCTGTCCGGTAAAGATAGCCAAAGTAACATGACTAGACCCAGCAGAGCCAGCGGAGAAAGTTGGAAGAGGATTTGAAGGACGATAAGTCGAAACGTTAGGTCGATGACTGGCTAATAAGTCTTGGATGATTTCGGACATGCTTTCGGCTTTGATGGGATCATTTTCTTCGGGATTTGATGGGTGATCGGCGGGAAAGAAAAGTGAATCGATCTCGGCCGCTGCTCTGATATGTAACTTCACTTGACATTCATAACATGCATCAATAAATGTGATGAATCTACGAGCTATTGTGGAAAAAGGAGAGATTTCGAAAGATGAGTTGATTTGGAAATCCATGAATATTTTTTCTCTGCTGGTTCAAAAGTTTACAACGACGTACCTTCATTCTTCATTAAACCGGTGAAAACCGGGATATTCTCTACAAGAATGTTTTCAAAGCTTGAGGTAATTAAAAGATAATCTGCTGGTCCAAGTGGAGCTTCACATAATTCCTTGTAAGTCATCAAGACTGATTTCTTGGTCAGATTGGCTCGTTTGATCTCAATCTTACGTCCATAAATCAATAATTCAGTCGGTTCTTCATCCGGCACAAGTTCTTTGACGCGTCTTGACCAAGTGTCTTGAGATCGTGATCCAATGTGCCAAGAAGTCGTACTTTCTGACGTAGATTTCGTTTCATCACTCAGTTCACGACGCCAATCTCGATCCGAGTTAAGTTCAATAGTAGGAGATTTATCTTTAAGTCTATTCAAGAATGGCAAAACGGTTGATTTCTGAACCCCTTCATCATACATATGTTCAGGAACCCGATTAGAGGTACCTAAGACGATCCCACCTAATCTCCAATACCATTCCAAGACCCTACTTAAGATCCCAGCACCTGCTACATCTACCATTTGAATTTCATCAAAGGCTAAGATCCATCCTTCATTCACAATCAAATCTCTTGCGACTTGTGCTAAGACAAAATCAGGTCCGTTCAACACCGGATCTTTGGGATCCGATCCACCCGCAAACACACTTCTCCAACCTTCTAGTAAAGCTTTGTTCCGAAGTCCATCACGTCTAGGTGGTAAGCTACCTACGGGAGCGTTTCTTAGAAGTGAGTCGAAAGATGGATCGAGTTTGATTCTACGGCTTTCGAGTCGATTGAAAACCAATGAATAAAGTGATAATAAGAAATGATGATAATGACGTCTGATTTTCTTAGAAGTGGTTAAGCTTTCGAAAAACATATCCATGATCAATGATTTACCAGTACCAGGTGAACCGGTTAATAAGAACCCAAGTGGAGCATCTCGGTCGGCTAGATGAGTATCTTCTTTTAAAACTTTGATTAATGCATTCTTACGTTGGATAGGTGTTAAGCGTAGGATCTCAGGATCAGGTTCGTAAGCTGGGGTTTTTGAATAATCTGTTTGGGGTGATAAGTATGCTTGGTCGAATAAACTTAATAATCTTGGATGTGGTACATAAGATTGAAGGGGTTCGTGAATAGATCTAAGCTGATGGTTTACAGAATGATGAGGTTTGTTTGTTAAATTGTTTGTTTGTTAGTTTGAGTGTTAGAATTAGATAGTTTGATTTTTGGAAAGGTAGGAGAGATTAGGTATGTACTTTGTAGATTGTTCTTAGTTGATTTGAATCAGATCTTAGGATACCAGATGAGAGTTTGTTTTGATAAAGTTGTAGTAAATCAGTAGGTTGGATTGCATTGTGAGATTCAGTTGATGATGAACTTGAATGAAATGATTGTTGAGAAGTGATTGTTGATTTGATTTGATTTAAATTGATTTTGATTTTGATTGGTTTCATGATTAACTCTTCTTGAATCTTGATGGATGGTGATCTGATGAGATGAGATGAGATGATATCATTCAGAGTGTAAGTTGTGTCATGTGAGTCAAAGTGTGTGTAGTAATGGTGTACATATGTAATTGTAATGTATTGTGTCATGTGTCATGTGTTGATTGTTGTTTTGATGAGAAAGTTTTTGAAGATAAGACTCTTTATCAATCAATCAATCACATGAACAGAACAACAACATTCTACCCAAATAAAATAACACTTTCCATCATGAACCACTATCAACAACAACAACATCAACAACAACTTCAATCAACTTCATCATCAACTTCAACTTCAACTCCACCTCCTACTTCTCCTTCTGCTATCTATCCTTCATTCGACCTTTATCCCAATTCAAATCGATTCAAAATGTCATCCGATTCAAATCAAACTTATACTAATCATGCTACTACTACTATTGCTTCAGTGGGTGGTGCTATAGTAGGTGCTATGATCAGGGGGGCTACTGCTGGAATCAGATCAGGTGTAGGTGCTGCAAATCATGTGACCAACAGTCTTGCTTCAACTAGTACTCCTCAGAAACCTACTACTGCATCAAGATCAACTTCTTTTACCAATCATAACAATCAGAACATCAATCCAGCCGATAATCGTCATGATACCATTCCTAATCATAATCTCACTCCTACTCCTATTCCAATCCCAAGTAGTTCATCTGATCGAAGGAAATGGGATGCAAAGGTCGATCAAATCATCTATCGCTTTTATATCAAAACTGCTCAAATCATTGTGGATTCTAGATTAGGAATCTCTTCTTCTTCTCAATCATCACAAATCAATCACTCTAGATCTTCTACAAGTATGGGTAAACAACCAGCTAATAGTGAAAAACAGTTGAAAAGGGATAAATGGGTGAGTAATCAGTTTGATTTTTTTCTATTTCACAAACATCTACTCAATTTATTACCCTGTATCTTGCGTTGAGCTTATGCTCTACATCTTATAACCCAATTCCGAAAAGTTCAATTTAGAACTCGAAGACCCTGAATTTTTTAAAGATGAACTCAAAACTTGGAAAATCACTTCTAGTCTCTTATTCAACTCAATCTCATCTTCTTCACCTCGACAATTCACTTCAAATAACGAACCATCTTCACTTAATCTACATTCAATCCCAGTGATGGTCTTTGAGACTATACTTGATCTTCAAGCTTTACCCTCAAATTCAATCTTAGTCCTCGAGGATCCTCACGGTCAAGGCATTCGACTCAATCATCTTTCATCTATTACTAAAGAATCAAAATCCAATCAAGAACCTTCATTTCAAAATATAGTCTTGGAGAGATGGACCGTATCCTTATCTACACCTATTCCTCCATTACCCGGTCCTGAACTACCTACAGTTTATCGATATTGCATCGTTCATTTTCGAGCACTTTACTCTTACTCTCGGACTTTACCAGCTTGGAAACTATTGAAACGTCTAAGGAAACCGGGAACAAAGGAGCATGATCTTTTAAAGATTGGATGTCGACTAAGTAGCACAAGTGTCATAGATGAAGCTGAAAGATCACAGCGGGGGATGGATAGAAACTCGTTTCTGGACGAGATTGCTATCGATCAACGCTTATCAGATCTTGATCCTCAAACCCATTTGAAACACTTTCAATTTCCAAGTGTTCAAACCCCATATGGTGCCTTACATTCACAAGTTACTTATCGTAATCAAGTGGAATTTTATATTAGTGATCGAGAAACTGCTCTTAGTTCTAAATTCATGGCTGAAGACTTGAACCCGAATCCTCAAGCTGATCTCATCATAGGTCTCCATCGACTTCGATCAGGCTATTCAGTTCCAAATCCGATCAAGACTCATCAATCCTCTCGAACCCATGATAAGGTATCTACTCAGAATGAAACTCAAGATCCGATTTCTCCAAAACCCTCTTACGGATCTTTATCTTCAAGACACCCCTTACATCCTCGATCAAATTCTATTGATGTTCATGATCCTGATCAACCGGGTAGCGCAGCTAGTTCCTTAACAGCTGCCATTCGAGCAGCAGCAGAATCTTCGACATTTTCAACTTCTAATCCGCAACATCCACCCCCTACACAACTTTCTCAGTTACATGGTAATAATGTAAGTAGATGTATTCAAAACTTGAATTTTCTCAATACCTTGATGATCTAGCCTGTCGTGCTCACATATTCTGAGTTTGTACTTATTTCCTATCTCTCCTCTTTGACTAGAGTTCTGCATTAACAGCCAAACTAGTAGCCAAACGTCAATCTTTACCTCCTGTCCTCTCAAACGCCTTACCTAGTCCTTCAAGTATGAACCGAGGGTATTTGGCAGGTTTAGCTGGAAGACCACAATCTACTTCAACAGGCATGGCAAGTTATAGTCCAAGACAAACCACATCAGTCTTATCATCCAGTCCACTCTCGGGTCCATCCTCATCGATTCGAATGTCATCCAACCGACCACTTATACCATCTTCCATGGCCATCTCTTCCTCATCACCCCTTTCACCTGCACTTCATTCTGGATCACAAGTGAGTTTAGGTACAAGTGGTACAGGTGGTGCTATCGGACCTAGACCGATGCCTACCCAACCACTCTCACGAAGGTATTCATCATCACGACATTCTAGAAGTTATGGACAAGGAAGTTCAGGAGGCACATTAGATTCATCTTTGAGCAAACGAGCCTTATTGAATTCAGAACACTCGATTCCATCTTCCTCAAGTTCAACAAGAAGATTGATCGGAACGGTTCCATTATCCGGATCAGATGAAGCAGGTGAAATTACGAATTTCTTATCATTTTTGGATTCTAAACCGAATTTAAAACGCACTTCAAATGAATCATCAAATCATTCTAGAACGATCCTTTCTAAAAGTCAAGCTGAAGTGACAATGAATCGATTAGCCGGATCGGTTTATGGAACCACTAATACTGATCAAAGTTCTAATCTTCCCACTACTACTACGACTACTACCAATACTAATTTAATCAGTCATCGGAAACGGTTGAGTATTAATAATAGTTTGTCTAGTAAACCTAGTTCTGTTTTACATGGTTTATTAGAAGAAGATGAACACCAAAACTTACACCCGAACCCAACCCAAGATGATCGAATGTATTTACATTCTCAGTCTAATGTGAATCATAGGTCTTCACCTCTTTCAGTTTCTCCTGGATCGTTTATCAATCGGTTCACAACGGGATCTAGAAGTGTTGGAATGAATTTGTTGAGCAGGGATAGGGATGGGGATGGGGATAGGGATCATTTGTTTTCGAACCTTGATGATGATGATGGTGAAGTGGTGGGGAAATTAGAATTAAGTTATCCTACTACTACTACTACTACTACTACTGCTCGTTAAACTTGTTACTTTTTTTATAAGTTGTTGGTTTTTTGTTGTGATCTTGGAAGTTCATTTATATATCGTGGATTATTTCAAATTCTTTATGCTCAAGAAAGTGATCAGATCGTACTAAGTGTTTTTTTGTATATATATATATATATTATATCTGATATGTTGTTGTTGTTGTGGACGTGGTGTTTTGTTTAAGTCTTGTATTTTTTGGTTGTTGTATTGATAGTTACGATGGAAACAAAGAGAAAGGAAGAGAAAGAAAAAAAAACAGATATTCGTTGGCCGTGTGTTGGATTGGAAATGTTGACAATGAATGACATTGTGATGTTATATGTGGAATGATACTAAAGAAATGGAAGGAAAAGATCAAGTTCCCATCTGTTCCCATTGATGATTGAATGAAGAAATTCAAATGATGTCATTGTCATTGAAGATGTCAAATTGTTTCATGTGTATACAATGTGAATGTATGTATGTATCCGGTATCCGATTCGGATCGCAGATTAGATAAAAACTCGAAATTGACTGCTTTGTCAAAAGAAATTACTCGATTGCACATTTGATTAAAACTCAAGATAATCATCTCAATCAATTTTCCCATTATCAATCAATCAAATGACAAACTCAGAACCAGTTAACGAATCAAATCAAGGAGAATCAGAAGTACCTTATTGGTCAAAAAGATCTAATATTGCACCCATCAAATCTGAGTTGAGTAAATATCGGATTTGTGAAAACTTTTTTTTTGATTTTCTTCAAAGATTGATTGGAAACTGATGACTTGGATCGTCTTTCAAATAGATATGTGATTTGGAGTAAATTTGATAAAGAGAATTTAAGAGATGAAGATGATGATAGAGATGATGAATTAGAAGCACAAGGAGGGAATCGAAAAAAACGAAAACCCAATGAAATCTCAACTGAATCAGAAACTAAAGAATTGAAAGATGATTCTACAACAACAACAATAACCATAACAGAAGGAATGCCAGAAGAAAAACGAATTAAATTAACAAGAAGTCAAAAAAAACAAAGAGCGATTGAAGAAAAGAAATCCAAGAAAGGAATGAACAAATCTCGAAAAATTTTAAAGACAAATGAAATTGTTTCGATTCAATTATGTTCATTTACATCGATTGAAAAAGAATGTACTAGAGGAATTCATCAAGAAGAAGAAGAAGAAGTCTCAATTGATCCAAAAAAAGAACAAGCACAAGCAGTACCACAAGTAGCGAAATGTAAATTTAATCATGATATTAAATTATATATGAAAGAGAAATCTGAAGATATTAGGTGTTTGATTGGACAAGATATAACGAAATTCACAAATGAAGAACTCCAAAGGTTTTTATCGAATGAATCATCACCAAATGAAACAAGCTTGACTTATCAATCAAGATGTCCATTATATGAAAGCTTTGGTAAATGTTCATATGGATATAGATGTAAATTCTTATTATCACATTTGGAGAAAGTCGAACCTGGTGATGGATATCAAGGTACAGATTATAAACTAATGATCAATGAAACGAAAATCAAAGAATTAGAAGATCAAACTCATCAAGGGGTTGAAGAAAAGAATGTGTTACCATTCGACTTGATCCGAAAGATACGTAAAAAACAATATGATCTACCACTTACGAAAGCTTATCTTGATTCGATTGGAGAATTATTGGATCAACGTCAGTTTGATCATAAGGGAAGATTGATGGCTCCTAAACCGTCGAGCCAAAAACCGGAGGCTAAACCACCCATCACTTCAACCCATCAAACTGAGAAGAATGACATCAAGATTGAAACTGAAGTGATCGAATTAAAACCTGAGATAGGAACCGAACAAGAACCTTCTTGCAACCCATCGATCCCATCAATCCCCACCGAATCATCCCAAGACATCCAAAAAGATCTCCAACTGGACCAATCCCCTCTCCGAGCCATCGAAAAGACCCGTCTGATCTGGCGCAACAAGCTTTACCTAGCCCCCTTAACGACGGTAGGAAACCTACCTTTCCGACGACTCTGTACAAGCTTAGGCTGTGAGATCACGTGTGGCGAGATGGCATTGTGTCAAGATTTGATTGGAGCGAATACCAATGAATGGACTTTAGTCAAACGACATCCGAGTGAGAAAACCTTTGGGGTTCAGGTTGCGGGATCTAGACCTCAACTTTTGGTGCCGGCGGCTGAGATGATCGGACGGGAATTAGAGGTGGATTTTGTGGATGTGAATTGTGGATGTCCGATTGATTTGGTTTTTAAAAAGGTTGGTTTAGAGTCTTTTCGAACGAAAAAAAAAACAGAATGCTTAACGTTTAGTGCTTTATTTACATACTTCTTTGATGGGATTTTTTTTGTGGATTTTTGGTTTGTTTTGTAGGGATCAGGTGCAGCTTTATTAGAACATACACAAAAACTTGGAAAAAGTTTGATTGGAATGTCAAAAGTTTTAAATCAAATTCCATTAACGATCAAACTAAGAACCGGGATTACTGAAGGAAGAAATGTAGCTCATAAGATCATGCCTCAATTACAACATTGGGGTGTAGGTGCTACAACAGTTGAGTTGTGTTTGTTTGCTATTCATCATTCTTTTCTGTCTGTGTAGAGGTTTACGAAATTGAGTTCTTGTGGATTGGATGGGGGTTTTTTTGGAAGCAGCTTCATGGTAGGTCTAGACAACAAAGGTATTCGAAAAGAGCAGATTGGAATTATATTTCAGAGTGTGTGAAAACTTTACACAACTCATTTGAAGAAGAACCAGGTGAGTGAAACTGATCAATCCAACCAACCGATCCGACCCTGTAAATCGCTTCTTTAGATTGATGTTTTGTTTTTCCCTTTTTTTTGGGGGGGGGCTTGGATAGATTTACCACCGATTCCGATCTTCGGGAATGGTGATTGTTATGATTATCGAGAGTATTATGAAAATATGGAGATGAGTGGGGTCGATGGGATCATGATTGCTCGTGGTGCATTAACCAAGGTAAAAATCCAAACAAGAAACCCTTTTGCTGATCTTCCTTTCGAATTTGATTAAAATGATGGATTGATTGATTGATTGATTGGGGGGGTTTTCTTAGCCTTGGATCTTTACTGAGATTAAAGAAAGAAGAGATTGGGATATCAGTAGTAGAGAAAGATTAGATCAGATTGCAAAACTTGCTTCGTTTGGATTAGGTAAGTTGATCTTGAACTGTTGTTTGATGGGTTTGGATTCATCAAGAGTTCAAAGAAGGTTTTAAAGGAATTGATGGGTTTTTCGAAATCTCTTTAGAACATTGGGGAAGTGATACACAAGTTCAGTTTTCAAGATTCCTCTTCTCAACTAAATCATACAAACGTCGTTTTACATACATGGAAGACACAAAACCTAATGGAACTTGAATTGATTTTTTTTGTTTTTTGGGGAAATAAATAGGGAGTCAATACTACCCGAAGATTTCTTTGTGAATCATTAGGATTCCAGTACAGATATGTACCCGTTGGTTTATTAGAAAGATTACCAGCAAGGATTAATGATCGACCTTACCCTTTCAAAGGTAGAGATGAATTAGAAGTAAGTTATGCGCTTCAAAAACCTCCTATTGTTGTTTTTCTTCTTCTTCTTCTTCTGATCAGATTTCAATTTCAGTACTGATGGTGGTTTTCTTGGCAGACTTTGTTGGCTAGTGGATCTGCCAAAGATTGGGTGAAGATTTCGGAATTGTTTTTAGGACCTACTCCTAATGATTGGAACTTTATACCTAAACATAAAAGTAATGCTTATGAAGAAGGCAATGGATAATTAGATCTTCTTGACCAATCAAATCTATGCATTAAGAACTACCTAGTTTTTTTTTCTTTCGATGCTTATATGTTTTAGATTTCTTTTTTTTTGAAGAGGTTTGGTCTTTGCAACTTTACAATTGGTTCTCGGATTTTCAAAGATCAACTTTTTTTCGTCTTGTGAGTCTGAGGTCACAGCTAAAGTACAGAGTGTTATAAATTCCGTTCAAGATCAATGATCAAGTGGAGCAAAGGATGTGTCATATCATTATCCGATTTAAGGAAAGCCAAAGTCAGAGATGATTTGGGCGGGGAATGCAGGTGAAGATGATCAATTGATAGTCTCGTCTGTTCTACACTTGATTTCTCTTCATGATTCAAGTCTGGGTAGTTTACTTCTTAAAGATATGCTTTTGATCTTACATCAATCTACATCTCTTGATTCTTCACATCATCAAGTTTCCCTTAACAAGCTTAATGTAGTATGATTCCGAAAAGCGAACTCTGTTTGGATTTTGTTAACGTCTGAGATGTGGTTCCTGGAATATGAATGGATGAAACAGATATGATTGATATGTTAACACAAAAATAAACGAGAGAGAAAAAGAGAAATGAGAAAAGTTACAAGGATATATCTATGAAGATATAAAATTTAAGATCAAAGGATTGAAAGTGAGCAAACAAGATTTCTCCAACGTCATAGAGAAGAATGAATTCCAAAAAAGTGATGGGTTCTTCGAAAGATCTAATGTTCAGTGTTTATCTAAAGGTCATCAGTAAGAGTAAGAATGTACAACTTCCAGCCACCAGAGCTAGAATGAATGTATCTCTTCTTCTACGTGATTGGATCATTCCTACTAAAGAGTTCACACCTGGGATTGAAGCTATCCAAACAGAATGAATGAATGAGATGAGTTTGATAAGAGAAGCTTCAGATGGATGTAAAGAAACAAAGGACTTACAAATCACTCGATTCATCCTCGTATTACTACCTAAGATCGAATTCCTTTGAACGGAGAACTGATGACGAGTTTCATAAGCTTGATTAAGGATCTCATCAGCCATTCGGTTCGAGGCATGAATCCGATCCCGATCCTGTAAATGATGATCATCATCTGTAGACCGGTTCTGTTGAGATTTAAATGACGAAATCTCGGATCGAACCGACGAAAGTAATGAAGCTCTTTGTTCCGATTCTCGTAAGGATAACTGGGTTCGTTTGAAATCTTTTTCGTAGGTACTTAGGATCTCTTTGTGTCGGTTCGTGCTGTGGATCATCGAACTGGTCGGGCTTGGAGAACTTGTTTCTAATAATCTTAGGATTTGATCGACTAATAATGAAAGCTATTGAGAAAAAAACAACTTCATTGAATTTTCTTCTTTTGGTTGATTGGATTGGATTGGATTGGATTGAGGAGAGTTTACCTGTTTTAAATTTTCTTCGATCTTGGATTCTAATTCTCTTGATTGAGTTAAAGTTGAATTGTTTAGAGTCCCATTTGAACTATAGTTTGTTGAAACTGATGTACATAGTTTAGCATAATTCGTGATTTGTGATTCTAATGTGTTTTCTAATGTCCTAACTGACTAGTGAGATTCAGATTAGTGAGTGTTTTTCCTCCTCCCATTGGTTTGGTTTGATTGATTGATTCGTGGTTTGATGAATTTGATTGAACTTACTCTGACGACGAAGTGTTTCCCAAGCTGTTTGATTGTTTGTTTTTGATTGATTGAATGATTGATTGGTGTTAGTTTAATGAGAATGAGAATGAGAATGAGATTTACTGACACATTGTGATTTTGGTTGAATGGTTATTATTTTAGTTTGTTAGTTTGATTGAGGTGACTTGATGGTGATGATGGTTCGTTGTTAAGTAGTTGATTGATTGACTTGTTGAGACTGAGTTGTGAATGAAGTTGAATGATATTGATGACGATGGAATGGAATGGATCAAGCCAACAGTACTGTGAAATGTAGTTGAATGAAAATGTATATCTTGAACTACAGTTTTGATAACTCTGCTTTATTTAAATGGTTTTGATTTCTACATATCCATGAATTCTGATTCTGATTCTGATTCTGATTCTGATTCTGATTTCAATTCCAATTCTACAAATTCTGATTGTCAATTATCAATTTTACATTTTCTTATTTTTCAAAGATGACCATTTCATTTTCATCAGATTTATCAAAACCAATCATCATCAAACGAATCGAAACTTTGGCTCATAAATTAGAACGTCGGTAAGTCAATATCTACTTTCAATCAGATCAACATCCAGATGAGATCATATATTCTAACTCAACCTTTTATCTCAAAAAACAGACAAATCATTGGATCTTTACCAACTGCATTAGAAACTATTAAACTATTACGTGAAGTCATTGCTGGTGCTAAATTTAATTCATTTGAAGAATTATGTACTCATCTTAATGAGATTGGTAACTTATTAACAACTAAAGCTCCAAGAGGTAATCCACCTTCCTTTCATTCAAAATCATTCAAATTCATTCCATAACTTATTTTTCTTGATTTTAGAATTCGTGATTGGAAACATTGTTAAAAGAGTAGTACTCCTTTTACGTGAAGAGTTAAGTATTTGTGGGTCTCTCTCATCATCATCATCAATCATTTAATCTTGATCTAGAACTAATCTTTATCTAAATTTTCACTTGATTAGATATGCTAGTGCATTAGCCACTCATCTAATCACCGCAACTTCAACACCTGCCATTGAAAAAGATGAGATGAAGGCTACTTCAACTTACAATTACACTACGCCACCATCCTCAAGTTCAATCCCGATCAGTTCCTCAACAACCGATAATCTCTTCAGATTATTAGGTCAAAAACTTCTCACTCCTGCTTCTTCTCATGATCATCATCAATTAGATCATGATGGTGGGCCTGGGAAGGTCGAACGTAACTTTAGTAAGAAAGCTGCGAGTTTGAAACCCATCTTTATTGAAGCGGTCCAAGAATTACACGATGAGTTAGAACTCACGCGTGAGAATGTGGCCAATCAAGCTGCTGAACATATCCATTCTGGGTCAGTCTCTCTCTTCCATATTCTCTCGATTCAAAAATTCCCAATACCTACCTTTAAGTTGACTTACACTTATGATCGTATGATCTCTTTGGACTCGTAGTGAGGTGATCATGACCATGGACCATTCACGTACCGTACAAAGCTTCTTACAAGCTGCTGCCAAGAACCGCCGCACATTCACCGTCATCGTAGCCGAAACCGCTCCGAACTTCTCCGGTCGAACCCTAGCGGCCGAACTAGCTGCCTCTACCCCGCCCGTCGAGACTCTAATCATCTCAGACGCATCAAGCTTTGCCCTGATGTCAAGATGTACAAAGCTCATCATCGGATGTCATGCGATCTTTGCCGACGGATCCGTTCTGGCCAAATCAGGTGCCTTAGGCTTAGCCTTAGCTGCTCGAGCTCATCTGGTGCCTGTAGTAGTCGTTAGCGGGATGTATAAATTCTCGCCCGAGTATGTGAGAGCTGGAGAAGAATGGTCGATTTGTGATCAACAAAGTCCAGAAGAAGTTTTGGTTCAGGATCGGAATGATGATCAGGATGATGATTGTCAAGTGAAAGTCGATCATCAAGATCAAGTTGAGGAGTCTAGAATGATGGGTGAAGTTGAGGTCTTGAACCCTTATTATGATCGGATACCTGGTGATCTCGTTAGTTTGTTTATCACAAATCTGTAAGTTTTTTCATTTTCTTTCAACCCTTCAACTCTTCACAAGACTTATTTGAAATCGATGCTTCCTTTTTTTTGTGTTTTTTAGAGGAGGTCATCCATCTTCGCTTGTATATCGCTTATTGAAAGATTTGTATGGGACAAGTTGATGATCGGCGTATCGCAAGTTTCAAGACCATTGCGATGGTATACAAAACCCATCGATTACTGCTCTCAATGATCTTGAAGTTGAGTTCTGTTGTAGTACCCATATAGTTGAATTGGAAAATGAAAGAAAGAATAAGTCACTCAGTCTAAATCAAATAACAGTCATGTGGAATAAGTCAATCATATGGTCTTGTATGGGTTTTGGAAATAGAAGCAATTCCTATACACTGGTTTTGCTCTCCATTATGCAGCATGTTAAACTTAACAAAGCTCCGCCCCTGCCTCGCAAGGCTTAGCAAGCAAGGCATTCATGCCAAACTTGCTCATTTCATATGCTCAGGCTTGAGCCTTTTGCAGAGTGTTCTTCAAACCATTCTACCTTTTTCCTCACCAAAGTTTTGGGTATGGTCCAAAAGAAAGAGTGATGTGCCCAACTCTTATGCATAATGTACGTATTTTGTTTCCAGAGGAATTTACTGTCCTCTTGCTTAAAATGTATGTCAAATATTGGCTCTCAATGGAGAATTACACGCATCACTTCTCTCTTGAGTCTTAACTTGGTGATCTATAAGACCCAATCTTTGAAACACATGTTTGAAAAGGAGGGATGAATTTGCTTGGGAAGAAATTAGTGTGATCTCAGTTGCATGTGATATCAGTGCACAAATTTTCTCTTTGGCCAGCAGCAGAGCATCCTTGGTGTGGAAAGAGGTAGAAGAGATTGTAGGAGCACTCCTGCAACAGCCTTAACCCTGAGCTTATGAAGTGAGTAAGCTTGGGATAAGTCTATGGCTGGCTAAGCCTTGCAAGGCAGGTGTGGGGCTTTGTTAAGTTTAGCAGCATGAATCAAGAGAACACTTTGTGAGGAGTCTCAACACTGGAACTGCTGCACTTCAGGGGGGGCAACGGAGTGCGCACCGGATTCCCGCTTTTCCAAATCCTAAGAATGAGCTGTGAGACGGGGATAGCTGCGCTGAGACTAGAAGCCCAGCTCTTCACCACTGCTTGAAAATTATGGCAATGGCAACAGGACAGTCAAAAGTGCTGATGTGCTGTCAGAAGTGCTGTAAGCATCAAGAGGACACAAAAAAACATTATTAAAGTGTGAAAACATTGTCATGAGAAAATGTCTCAAAGATTGAAGAAAATGTCATAGAAGAATGTATCAAAGGTTATTAAAGTTGTGATCTGAAAATGTAGAATTCAATA
The DNA here is from genome assembly GCA_002157085.1 of Melampsora occidentalis. Classification (NCBI taxonomy): domain Eukaryota; kingdom Fungi; phylum Basidiomycota; class Pucciniomycetes; order Pucciniales; family Melampsoraceae; genus Melampsora; species Melampsora occidentalis. The sequence continues at coordinate 427 of MWRL01017404.1, read as the reverse complement.
TTCTGATGGGAATCTGAATAAACTGTCAATGGGATTTGGTTTGAGTGAGGAAAAAAGACTGAGAGGATTGAGTTGAATGTGATTTTTGTTTGTTCTTCTTGATCTGACTTTTCAATTTGGTTTGTTCTTTTTTGGGAGGTTTGGAATAGCAGATTGATAGAGATCAATAGACTTGTGTTAGGATTTGATCTTTTTTTAATCCTTCAGACTTCAGAATCACAGTATGTATTCAAGATTGTAAGTTTCAATATGATTTCAAGTTTGATTGGATCTTTAAGAAATCTAATCACAGGAATTGAATATTTGAATTGAAATACAAAAGTTTCTAATTTACTTTCATCAAGTGATTGTAGAAAAAGTGACAAGCATCAACAGACCTTTTCTGCTGTGCATCAGTTGGGTTGATTCCTTTGGGAGATTTCTGTTC
>MWRL01017367.1:0-11226 GCA_002157085.1 Melampsora occidentalis | reverse complement strand
GCACTCATAGCCTCTTGAAGGCTAAGACCATTTTCTTTCATCAACATACCAATCAGTTGTGCATTTTGAGCAGTCTGTTGATGTTTGATTTCAGCCCGCTTGGTTTGTAGATCAAGTTGATGATGATCTTGTTTGGCATTCAGATCAAAGTCTGCCAAGTCTAGCTTCTTCTTTTCACCAGCTAACTGGACCTCAGCCACTTCCATTTGAATTTGTGCTTTCTTCTTTTCTTGAACATCATCTAACACAGTCTTATCTTTTTGAGGGAACATTGAGGTAACTAGGTTATCAGCCAAACTTGATAATCAATCGATTTTCTCATCACGTTTTGAAATGATTTGAATCTCTTCGTCCTTGACCTCCTTGCTAGTTTGTACTGAACCAAAGCCGTTACTGAAATGACAAGTTTGAAGAAGATTGTGAACCTTTGAAGCGGATCCTGCAGCCTTCTTAGTACACATTTGAGAAGAAGAGTTGAATGATGAGTTTAATGAAGTCTTTGATCCAGTTCTTTTGAGTGGTGTTGAACTAGACTTCAAGGCTTGATTTTGGCTGAAGTTGACCGGTGGGCTGAGACTTCTAATAGGTTCACCATCATCATCAAACATCTTCCTGATGTTTTCCATCATAGTCTCTGAGTCATTACTGTCATTGTCCTTTTGGTGAGCTAAGTTGGAGTTGAGTGAGTGGTCTATGTAAGCTAGATTGGAGTGAGGTGAGTGTTCTACTGGATCACAGTTGACTTGAGGCTCGATTTCCAAATTGTTTTCAAAACCGTTTTCAGAATTGCCTTCAGAATTGCTTTTGGAATCAACAGTAAGGCTGTGCGCAGCAGAAAGCCAAGTGTTATCGTGGCGTGGGCTGAATATATGCTCCAACTCAAAGTAGTACTTGCACTTCTTCAAGATGGGACCTAAGGAACAATTTCAGCACAAATGATATCATGAAAACAAAGTGAGATGAAAGAGACTAAACATACCAAGGGCCACCTTTTTTTCACGCAGCCACTCAGGACTTTCATTGCTCTATTGCTGCTGCTCTTTCAAAGCAAAAGCAGCGTCAAAGGCTCCACCACCTGTACCTTTACGAATTTTGTTAGCTTGTTGCCATGCGGCCTCCAAACGCTCAACCTGAAGGTAAATAAAAATTGATGATTCAAAAACTGATTGAAGACAACATACAACACAGAGAGATGAAATACACACCTTCTTTTGGATTGAGCTTGCATCTTGCCAGGTAACCCCATTCTCAATCAGGTACCTTTCAATCTCTTTGGCCACATCTCTCTTATATGAACCTTTATCCTTGAATCTACTAAAATTATCTTTGTCCATGATCCAGTTGAGCAGTAAGTACATTGAACTTTTCCCCTGCCCATTATCATTGCTTGCCCAGTGTTGGGTGGTCTTCTTGCTGACTTCTTCTTTTTGCTGTTTTGGTTGAATTTTTTTTAGTCGGGTTCTTTTTGGTTTGAGTCTTCTTGGTTTGAGTCTTTTTGGTTGGAGGTTTTTTAGTCAAAGTTTTCTTGGTATCAGTTGCTTTTGAGTTTTGAGCTTTAGCTTTTGAGTTGCAAGTCATAGCCCTGGTTGGTTTTGAGGCTGAAGTGATCAAAGGCGAGGCAGTTGATTGAGCTAGTTGGATGGCACCAGCAAGGACTTGAGTAAGCGTAGACGGATCGATTTGGAGTTGGCCTGGAGTGAGTTGATTAGAGGGATCATCAACGTCCACATCAGAGGATGAATTGATTGTTTGAACGGACTCTGAAGGGGGTTCTGATTTGGATGGCATACTGAATGCGGAGATTGAGGGGGTTTGAGTGAATGCAAGGTGGGGAAGGTTTTGAAGTTAGGAGCTCAAAAACTGGAGCTCTTGATTTTTTTCCCAGTTTCCCAGTTTCCAAAACCCAAGTTGGGAATCTGGGAATCCGGGAAAAAAACCCGGATTTCATGTTTGTATCCCATAGATGTTAGTGCTAATCTACCAAAACAAGAATATGCAACAAGAGAAAAGTCTAACATGATCTAGAACAATGTGCTCATCTTATACAAAACATGTTTCACTCGGCATTACAAATATGATGTCATAAACAAAAAGAAACATCAATTGTCAATCACAAACTTCCTAGTTATTCTAGGTGGTTTAAACCAATGATAGGTGAGACTAGGCTAAGTGCCTGGTCATCTCCGATGCCCAGTTAGGCCTGGCCTTAACACAAAGGAGGTTTCCATTCCTCTGATGTTGGTACGTCTAGAAAAAAGTTTTTTGAGAAACACAAAAAACATACCTGCTACAGCAATAGGTTCATGCTCAAAAAAGTCAATCTTGATCCTCAAAAACCCAAAAACACATCCGATTTTGTTGGTAGGTCAACATTTTTTTTACTCTTGATCCATTCTGATTAGGACGGGTTCTTCACCTGGAACTTTCCGGGGTCCTACAACATGGTTTTTAGGAATCAAAAATCCATGTCAATGTATGTTGGTATGAGTCATGTTTGTCAGTTTTTGGCTTGGGAGTGAATCTTGATTGAACATGACATGGAAAAATTACATGTAAAATCCATGTCATGTTCAAATGTCGGTATGAGTCTATGCGTATTCCATAGTCATGTTCGGGTGTGTTCGACGGTTTTTGGCTCGGGAGTGAATTTTGATTGAACGTGACATGGGAAACATTACATGTAAAATCCATGTCATGTTTTAATGTTTTTATGAGTCTGTCACGTGCTTCCATAATGCCGTGATCACAGTGATCAGATTCACACTGACAGTGATCACATGCCAAGGGAATTAAAATTTAAAATGCGCGAGAATGGATTATGGTCCTGATCTGTTCAGTCTCAGAGCACAGCTTAGGACCGAGAGATTCGAGTATTAAAATGAAGTCTCTCTAGAGAAATCAGTTGAATCTCTTATCTTAAATATCAAAGAAGCGGAATACATTAACTTATTATCATTCATCATTCACATCATGAAAAGCTTTCAAAGATTATTAAACAATAATAAAAATAACAAAGGAAAATATAAAGCTAATACATATCAACAACAACAACCTTTACTATCTTCACCTGATAGAACTCACCATTCAACTTTCACCAACACCGATACTGATCAAGATACATCAGATGAACCCAATACTTCATCTGAAGTACTTCAAGGGATTCCTGAAAATGATCAATCTTTTCCACAAAGCTCTACACCTGGAAGGAATCGTCAAATTAGCGAAAGTCTTAGCTCCATCACCAGTGAAAGTCGACCTGCTTCACGCGCCTCGGGTCTCAGCCACGGTCGAGGTCCTATCATGCCTGATAGTGATGACGAAAGTCTAGATAATCGTAATCAACAAACTCGCTCAGAAACTCGATTGTTTACTCCCTTCAGGAACAATTCCAATCCTCAATCTCGAATTTACTCTGCTATGAAATCACCTGATGCTGGTACTCAAAGGAGTATCTTTTATCGATCTACTTCTACTCTTTTAACACATTGTAGCGATGATAGCTCAAGAAGAAGGCGAGCAGTCTCAAGCAGAACTAAACGCTTCTGTGTAGCCTTTTCACTTTTTACTATCGCGTTAGCTTTTCTACTCTTTGCAATCGTTCACGTTTGGATCGGGAATCTGGTATCACAACAATTAATATCGGCTGAACCGCCCTTGGAGATGATCAAGCGTGGAATTATGATCTCGAATCAGCCAGATCACGTCGCAATATCCGGGATAGAAGAGAATACTATTACACTATCACTAGCAATCAGAATGGGTCTCGATGTAAGACAAACTTTGGGATGGGAACATAAAGATATGAGAGATGCAAATGTGTGGCAGAGGGTTGAAAGTCGTTTGGCTAAGTGGTTTGTTGGTACTTCGCAAAACGCTCGGGTCACCATCTCAAAACCTGTTCAAATTCGACCGTTGTATTACTCGACCAATCAAAACCTCACCAGTCAGCTCGAATCATCTGAAGACAGCATGATAGAAATCACTTTACCACCTTTCGATATGCCCATTGGCTACCCTGTGGAAAAATCCACAGAAGTGTCTACAGATGAAATCGTAAAGCTAGTACGACTCGAGTTACCCATCGAGATCACATCTTCCGAAACTCTTAAAAAGGTCTTGATGACTGCTTGGGAGGATCGTCGCGTGAATCTTGCCATTTCTGTGGCAGACGTCCATCTTCAACTAGACTACGCTCGGTTTCCTTCAGTTTTTCACTCGTTGCTAGAAAAACGTGCTAATCATGACATCAAAAGCATCTATAAGACAGTGACAGTCAATGGTAAGTCTCACTAAACCGGTCCTTGCGTTCTTTCACTTTCTGAATTTCACACCTGACGTCTGGTATCATATTCAGTTCCCGAATTACCCCCGATTCTTGACAACCCTGCTCAGCTAGTTCGCATAGATGGATACTCTTTTTTCCCTCTTGCTTCAACTACCGACCCAGATGACCCAACACTTTTAGGAATTCGAGCCACAGCCTCAATTCCTAATCCATTATCACAATCTGAATATTTGTCACATTTTGACTTGAATATGGATGTTCCATGGCAATTTCCACTTCAAGTGTTCCTCAAACTTCCCCCGAAATCGGAACCGGAATCAAACACCCTTTCAAACTCTGGGCTTACTAGCATTGACACTAATCTTGCCGACATGAGCGGTGTTCTGATGGCATCTGCGATGACTGTACCATTCAGAGTCAATCAAAGTGAAGAAAGACTCTCGTTGACCATCGAAGGCTCACTTGTCAAACAAAGCGAAGATGGCAATGCCACACTTCAGTCACTATCCGGACCTTTGTCTGAGTTCTTAGACCGCTTCTTGAAAGGTCTCTCAACTAATGTGAGTATCAGATACGACAATGGTCGTATAGGACACGAGAACTCGGTACATCTCACCGATCAGCCGGTCTCGAGCCAACTTACTCATTCACAAACACAACTTGTTCTTGATGATGGCAATAAGGATCCTTCACCTTCCAACCCACCGCCACCCTTTTTGGAGTCCCTCTTGGCTACTCTGGATGTTTTGCTTCCATTTCCTGGAACCACTGAAACACAAATCTTACAAAACATCACCATCAAAGACATGAGTTTTAGTTTATCTGGAACTACTATGATTTGTAGTGGCCTTGTTCATGGAGTTTTAGCTCTACCAGCCGAAATGAGTAGCTTATTAGACATGTTAAACATCACTGAAATCTTACCTGATGTATTAGTATTTGATGGTGATTTACCAACTGATGAAGGTCCGATTCAAACGAAGAAAGAAGGAGGTCTCGAAGAGATCCGAAGTAGACCTATACTTTTCTTGGATCAACAAATCAATCGACTATTTTCCTCTATCCAACCTCTGAAGAAAAGAAAAGAAAGGAAAGTCACAAACCAAGAAAAAGATACCGTCCCACCACTAGAACCGTACCCCACAAATGCATTTGCTAAGCTAGTACCACCAAATTACGTTGCATCTCAATTAATCCAAGAACCCTCACCAACTGATCCAACCAAGAATTTAACGATTTTAATTGCCGAATTAAAAGATGTACCATTAACGATCTTACCGGGTCAGGGAGATGTGTTTAGAAGATATGCAGCGAAATGGTTGTTTAATAGAGGTAAAGATGGATTGAAAACTAGTGTACTTGGTACTAGTGATGCTAAAGCAATTATTAATGGGTTTGGATCGATCAATTTGACCGGATTACCGGTTCAAGGAACCTTTTTTGTCGGTGCCAAAGCTTAGGAGTTATTAATGTTACTTAATTTACAAGTCATCTATTATCTATCTTTCTCTCTCTGTGTTAAGATTTTTATATATTTAGATATGTATGTATTGAAGGTCTCTTGTTTGAAAGAAAAAAAACTCGTTGTACCGAATAATCTTTGAGATTTATAAATGATATTAATGTGTACAAGTTATGTAGTTTGGTTGATTATGTTCAATTTCTGATTTGATTTTGTAATTGAATGTATCTCTCTTACCTTTTTAATTTCTTTTCCTATGATGAACTTTTGTATATGATTATGTAAGGTTTTGTGTAAAAAGTTTAATATTGTCTCTTTGTGTTTGAAGAACTTTTTGAAAGACTTGTTGGGTTTCCGCTTTAGATATCTTGAAGGATCAGATTAGTTGGTTCTATGAGAGGTGGGACTGGATGTGCATCGATGAAATGCTGAGGGCTGATGTGCTCAAAGAAGCCTTTTTCCATCAAGATTCAAGAAGATTGGCGCGGAGTCTTGGGTCACGCTTTGTGACATGTCCATTTTGCTTGAAGACTTACTCGAGCCGTGCGGCTATCAGATACCTAGCTTAACACAAGCCTTCCCCCCAAACCGCCGTAAGTTGAATCACATGCATACTAGTATTCGTAAACTTTGCAACGCTGCAGTGAAACCCCATTGCTTTTGGGGAAAGGATGTTGCTGGCTGTTCAAGAGTAGTTTGGTACCCAGAAAAGGCACGAGGTAGATCAACTCTTCTCCATGAACCCGCGGGATCCAGGCTGTGCCACACGCTAGCCTTACTAGCGATAAAGGTACAAGAAAGCGTCATGATGAAGGGATGTACATACTATAGAATGAAGTTGAACAGTCTACGGTAGGCTGAGCTCTTGATACACGCAGGCACCGTCGGCGCAGTCTGTACCAAATCCACGGGTGGTATATAGACTCATGATCATTGGAGCGGCACGGCACTTTGCGTAGTGACTGGTAGTGGTTGTACGTTGTTATTTCCTTTTCTTGTTGCAAGGCCTATGTTGAGTTTGCGCTATATCGATATCATGAACTGGAAAAAAGATGCGGTTCACACCAAATACCACGACCATCATACCTTGGCATCATCCAAGTCGCTAAAGACGTCCGATACGATTTTTGTAACCTTACGAAACCGATTCGTATATATATATAGGTTAGTACCTCTAATCCTTTATCAACATTCATTCCAATCTACCATTCAACCTTTTGACTTCAACTTTACCTTCTTCTTTGCATATATTACAATTTCATCTGTTTCATAATTTGGTACTCATTTGTTTGTTTGTTTTTTGTCAAAAAACCCAACTACTTTAATCTTCTTTTTTCTCCTCAACGAAACCATTAACAACAACCTGTTTTAATTTCTCTTTACTACTTTCAAACTTTCACTAACTCAAACAACCACAACAAATCGATATGCGTTTCTCTTTTGTATTATGTTCTATTCTTGTTGGAATCATCTCAGCTGCACCGTTTCCACAAACTGGTGTAACTGCTCCAGCTCAAAGAGCTGAGGTGGCGGTGGTTCCGGCCGATAACAAAACAGAGAGGTATGATCCAGTTCAATCTTTTTTTCTCTTTCTTTTCGTAGATTTTTAATTGAAAATTCTTTCTTTGTCCTTTCAGTGATAAGGTGTCCATCAAATTTAATCCTCAGTGAGTAAAGCTCGACATGATTTTTTCAAAGCTGATATTGGAAAAAATGGATTGTATGAAAAAGAATCAGATCCCTAATCATTTTTGTATCTTCTTGTAGGAAAACCACTGAAGAATCGCAACTTGCTGAACAAACTTCTCTAGACCCAGCTGAGCTCTTCAAACAATTATGGAACTTACGTAGACAAAATGAAGATGAACACGCAGACGATGCCAAATATGAAGCATATGAAAAGAAAACAACTGAACATCCTGAAGCAGTGGGTCAGATTGATTTCGAGTAAAATAAAACAAAACAATACATCATCAAACATTATTCCAATGTACAATGATGTTGTAGATTTTACATCCAAATCTTTACTTTGTTTTTGTATCTTTTTTGATCTGATCAGTTTGAATCAGAGATACCATCTGATCTCTTTGTATGAAGGAAGTCTTCACCATTTTTTTGAGTAGTTTGATCGCGTAAATTAGATTTGTAACGGTTTTTGCTTAATTGTTTCAGTTGAGTTTTTGTATATAATCCTTGAATCGGTTTCCATCGTCTTTAGACATATGTACACTGCTTACGCAAGTGTTATCGTGCTTCATGAGGTCTTAAGAGCTCTGCATCCTTTTGGAATCTGCGAGGAACCCCTTCAGGTGACATTTACCTGGAACAATCCCTCTGATACTTTCCAAGAGTGATTTCTTTCCGTCTCAAGAAGACAATCACATGGGTTAGCAAATATATACAAGAAAATTTTGGGTACTCGACGGTGACCATTGAACTTCAAAATCAAAAAACCTAGAAACCCGCAGGGCAAGCAGGGCTCTAGATCTTCATGCTTTACCGTCATCATGATCTTTTTAAAAACATCAACTTTTATCCCGCCGAACTTTTCTTCGGACGAAGGACTCTGCATATCGAAACTCTGTCAAGGAAAACCAAGGAAGAGAAACGATCCTCAGATGAATCTCTTACAAATTATAAAACTCTATCGAAGACTGTTACATTCATCCAGACAGACTTCATGAGAATATCTTTACTGTACGCAAAGTTCTTTCAAGATCTCAAGGCTCTATAGCTGCGCAGAGGACTCTGTGCAATCGTTTGGAACACCTCGTCAAATTTAGTCCTTCTTCTTGGAAACATAGCAAAACACTCCAAGATGTTGATACCCTACGCGTATCACTGATACTCGACACCTTGCTCATCATCCTGCGCACTCAGCACTGTGCACTTGTCTGCTGTGCGTCTGCTCATCTTATGTTGTAAGAATCAGATTACAACCTGTTTGCTCAGTCTTAAAGACTTTTGTACATAAATATATCATACTACATTTCATTATCACTTTCTCATCATCAGCGCAATTAATTATAATAGATATATTCTCACACATCTTACGCTTTGAGCCTTCTGTCTTTCCATTCCAGTTCACAAACATTCCAACTAAGCAACACATAGTTGGAATTGTCAGTTTCACCTACATTACTCGTCCACTCTATCTCATCACAAGATGCACCTAAGTTTGCTTACACTTTTTCCGAGCGTCTTCTTCCCTTACTTTGTACTGGGTTTGGTCAGTCCAGAAAGTAGCATCACAACCCTTACCCATGACTTTCCTCGACAAGGGCTGGTCAACCAGTTCAGTTTTGAGCTACATGATGCTCCCACTCTGATGTCTATGTCAACACCGTACGCACTTTTCTTTGGTAGAAGTGCAGAAATCGAACGTCGAAGTAGGAATTTTTGGGTCGGCAAGATGGCTCGAAAAGTGCTTGAACTGATAGGGACCCTTGAATCAACCCCGGAGCGCTGGGAAATTTGGCTGCAACGCAGCGAAGATCTGGTGACTCAATGCTTTGAGCTCGCTGAGCAGACTTTGGAGCCAGTGAATCGGTGTAGTCAACTCGAAAGACTCTGGGTGGTTGGCATTATAGCAGCATTTTATAAGTATTTGCCACCGGATGCCGATGGAACAACATCTCAACAGAAACTCGATTTTTATGAATGGACTGCTCAAATCTATGTTGAGATACAAGCGGCAAAAGGTAAATCCAATTCGATCTTTTTCCTGACGTAGACCCTTTCAATGCCTAACGTCTTGATTTGAACCGGCGAGCCCAGACTTTGAACCACTGATGACACAACACTTCCAGTTAAGTTGGCAGGGAAACAGCCAGCTCTCAGTAGGACAAAATGGTAAGAGACGACTTTGAGGCTGGAGAATAGACGAGTCTGACTTGTACTATGCTTTAATAGATTTTCAGGAGTGTTTGCAAAGAGCACAACTCCTTGGTGAATGGGATTTTGGAAGACTTCAAGGCATTCCAGCGCGAATAGGCAGGATTAAAGGTCTTGTTCCAAGCGGATTGCTAAAGAGTCGACTTCCTGAATCCCATTCAGAAATTGAGGAGATAGTGCAGCATTTCCGAGTTGAATTCAAAAAAGCCAATATTCTAGAGACGGGTGACGGACTTCTCCATCTGTTTGAATATACCATGGAACACTTACAGAAAATGCATGATTCAGTGCAAAAGCATCTCGAGGATGATAGCTTTTTCCGTGATATAACTAGACTGGATGCACAATACCAAGTGATTAGTTTGATTGAGGATCTCAAGGAAGCGAAGGTGCTGGGAGCTGATGATGGAAATCAAATATTGGATCTTCTCAAAGGAACACATATTCAGAATACATTACACAATACCATCGACAGTCTGATGATGATCGTTGAAGACGGGATGTCCCAGGAGAGTGGAGAAACTGGCGCACATCTGGCATATAAACTCATCATCACCTTAGGATTAATTTATCCTACTGCGGAAAAACATCTCATAACAAACTACATTGAAAAACGTGCCAATGTACCCATCTTCTTGGCAAAGTTGTGGCATGGTTATGGTAAAGCAATGTCAATTTCAGGGGACAATTCTCAGAGGCCGGATTATGAACTATTACTCCTGGCACAAAGTGAGTTTATTTCATTGTCTCCTACTGAAGCTGACATGATGCTTGCAACTGATTGTCCAATTATAAACATGATGGTGATAGACCCTAGCTATCTACAAGATGCAAGAAGACAACTTTCAGCAATCAATATGCAGAATTCAAAATCACAAGCCGTGCAACAGATGGGACACATCCTATCACTTTTACCGCGAATCAGTGGGGAATATCTAGCTTGGGATACAAATTTGCACCATTCCATGCCCGAAATATATAAGAGAGTGGCTGATACCCTAAAAACAGCCTCAATTTCAGACCCCGTAGTTCTTGAAATGACTTTTGAATTCCTTTTTCACTTGAAAGAATTCAAGAAAGAGTGGGGAGTATTTCTCCTAGAGAACATGAGGCAGTTCAAATGGTTTTGTGACCTTATCATAGAAAGTGCCCTTCTTGTGAAACGGAGAAGCATAGACTCTTGGCAGCAACAGCCCAAAAATTATCATCTGCAAAAGTCAGAGCTCCAAACATTCATTCAAGGGATATTGAATGTAAGTAAATGACTGCATTTTTTGGTTGTATGATTGCTCATGATTTCTTTAATTCTGCATATGTACCAGTTCTACATCAATCTTCTCAGATATCAAAATGAAGGTCATATCTTTCCCCTTGAGAGGGCTTCAGATTGGCTGACACAAGATTCCACAGAAGATTATGTCACATTCTTCTTATTTGACAGTGAATATAGAATCAATGTCAAGCGCTTTGAGCTATCGAGGTTGAATGTATCTTGATGCAAGCCTGTTTTCATGATGTACTTTGGCCAAATTTGTATGTTTTGAGTACTTGAAATCCATTCCTTATACTTGATCATGCCACAGTA
>MWRL01017332.1:0-16366 GCA_002157085.1 Melampsora occidentalis | reverse complement strand
CCAGTGTAGCAAAAAAGAAAAAGTAACTTTTTCATTTCTTAGTTTCTACATACTATACAAGTTAAAAAGAAAAAGTTTACATTTATCAGTTTTTACATACTATACAAGTCATAAATCAAATCAAATTATTCTTTTTACTCTTAAATTGAATTTATATTTCCTCTTGAGTTTTGAATTATGAGTGCATTATTGCGGCGTTTTTGTGCAATATTGCGCGTATTGCGCTGCACTCAGAGTTTCTGCAATATTGCGGAAATATTGTGCCTGTGCCGCACTGCATCCTTGAGAGGTAATTTTTTTTCAACGTTGCGCTCAAGTTTTGCAGCGTCTTAGTGCGCTGGCGACGCAACACAATGAGATTTGTTCATATTGCGTTGTGTTGCGTTGCGCTTGCGGTATTGCCAATGCCTGACCGGATCAAAGCTGTTCTTGAAGCCAAGGGTAAATCAACACGCTGGTGAAATAAGCTCATGTCTCTCTTAAATGACAAGGTATGTTCATTTCCTTGTATACACGGATAGAAAAGATGCTTATGATTCTTTTTGTCTATTTACATTAGAAAAATCATTTGTATCACTACTATTTATAATTAAATCTCATGTTTTTCTTCTTTTTTTCTTCTTTTTTTTTGTTGAAAAAACCATAGCTTTTTGATCACCCACTGTTCTGGTTGAGTGCTGTACAAGGACTAGAGGAAGTGTTGAGGTATATAATTGTTTTTTACATTGCAATCATCTATACATATTACAGTGCGGGTGAAGTGTGTGTGGGGTCACGTACACAAGCCAGGGGGTGCCGGGCCACCCAGTACCAGAGGGTGGCAGGCCTTCCAATACCTCGCAAGGTATTAAATATATCTATAAATATATATTTTATTGTAAATCTATATTGCTTTCTTTTGAATATTTCTATACCATGAATCAAGATGAGAAAGTTTAGATTTTGATCCGTTTTGAGCATTTTTATAAATAGGAATTAAAGATCTGATCCAAAATGTAGTTTCTTCAATAGCTTTCCATTCTTCTTCATTGATATGTAAAGATCTTTTCAATTCTAATTGGTTTTCTTTAAACCTTTTTTCATCCTGGTGAAGGATTTCAGAAATTGCGTTTAGGGTTATTGAGTATTGATGTTGGTCTATGTACATCAGACTTGGATCTGCTTTGAATTTAGGATCAAAGCTCATGATATACTGTTTAAGTTTTGACATGATGATCTCCATTCTTGAGTGTGTCTCAGTAGGCGAAGAGGTGGCAGTGTGATCATCCATATGGTTGATGTTCCCGTTATCATGTGGAAGCTGAGAAGATTGAGAAGAGGCTTCGAGTTTTCTGGATAAGTCATCTAATCTCTTTTGGATTTCGATTTGTTGACTTTGGCCAAGTTCTAGTTGAGCTTGAAGTCCTTTCATGATGGATTCTAAGTCTTGTAATTCGTATATTTGCAATTGTTTCAATTGTGGAGAGTCTAGTTTGATCGATTCGAGAATGGGTAATTTGTATGACACCTTGTTAAGAATTATTTGGATAGATTTTCTCAAGTCCTCCTTCTCAGAAGTGATTGCTTTGGGACATAAAAAGGAGGTTTGAGTGACATTCAAACAGTGATATATTCGAAGGATGTATACTCACCCAACGCTTCAATTGGTAGATCCTCGACTTTCAATACCTCCGTACCCCCTCTTTCTGTTGTCAGATGCTGAGGGTCGAGTGAGCCAGATCTTGGGGATGCCTTGAACTAGGACCCACGATCACCACTGTCAGCGTCTTCGAAAACCTGAAGGGCTTTTGAAACGGAAGATGATTGGGGTCATATCACTCACCACCATGCCTCGGTCCGAATCACTCAAGAGCATCTTGCGAGATTGTTCTTCATAGTCTGGTGATCGGTGTGGTGGAAATGTTTCTGATCTTGTTAATTTGCTAGGATGTCTGTCTCCGAATTGTTCTTTCCTGATACTCCAATCGAACTGTTGGAAGAGGATCGATGATCGTTAGGATCATCAGTCGTTTCGGCTGAGTACATCACGTATATTCTCTTACGGCTCTTAGTCTCATCTCTCTGAGTTTCTTCGCATCATAATCAGGTCCTCGGACCTTATGAGGTTTATTGAACTTGGAATTCTTCTGCTAAAGCAACACATAGTCAAAGAAGCAAAAATTCAACGCCGCGTTCTTTTTGGGATAACCTTGTTCTATGGCTCTGGGGAATATGACAACGTAGGCATGTTTTTAATTTCTATTGTTGATTACTTCCGATCACTAACCACTGGCGGGGCGATGTCCAATTTCATTCGCTTGGCCTCGGGAGGTTTAATTTCAAGGTCCATTGGGGAGGCTAGGAAAACAATCATCAAACAAAGAGGCAAAGGTGATCAATTCAGGTCTATCTGGAGTCGTTCTGATGAGCAGGCAGGACTTACGTGTTTGGAAAAGACGACTCATCGTCCACTGCTCTGGTCTCTCTATGATTCCAGATCTTACGAGGTCTCCTGCACCGAATGGAAACCGGATTTTCATATCGCGCTTGTTCACGGATGAAGCGCATCGAGCTTGAGAATTTGAAACGAGCAAAGCGAAAGGAAAAATGACCGAGAACAGATAGAAAAAGGCTTCATAGAAGCTGGAGAACAATTTATGGATCATTGAAGATGTGGAACGGCTCGCTACTTCTTTGAAGTCCCTACAGCCAGAACTTTGGAGAGATATTTATAGATAGATCTGATGGAAAAAATACTTTGTTCTATAACACGAGTGGTAAGGGTTGTATGGACGCTGTAGAAGAGACTTTTATATGGTCACTTCCTCTTGGTAGCTCAACCCTCGATGTGACTAAATGTGTGGGCTGCCCGATCTGGTTTGCTTCCCGAGTGGAACTCGTGTTCCAATTTGAGGCTGCGACAATTCACCGCATAGTACGTACGGCACAGACGTGATTGATCGCTCAGGATCGCTCCATGAGGATCTCAAGGGAGGAAATAGGGGTAGTTCCAAAACGGAGTTAGATGAGGCAGTCTGTATGAGGGAGCCTTAAGGTTGCGATTCCTCGCCGTTTATCTTTTCTCTCTCTTTTGTGACTTTGAAGATATTTCAAATTGGATGATCATGACTCAATATCCTGAAGGAATGTAACAGAGAATGTTGTTTTATGTTTGAAAGATAATAATGAAGGTTTGTAAGTTTATTAACTCTTGCGATCGTAAGGTTTTGATTGATGACAATCAAAGCCATAATTTCGGTTGAGTTGATCGCGAGCTCTCAAACGGAATACACCAGGGGCGCAGCTACGGTCAATGTCGCGTAGTCGATAGGAATCATGTAATTTCAGATTCTCTAACCTCCCCCTCTTGATATGAGGAGATGATCTATAGGTTGAAGAGCATCAGTGACTTGTGAAGCAGTCTGTATAAATATTAACTTAACAAAGTCCCCTCTCGAGCTCGCTTGATTTATACCAAGAGGGGACTTTGTTAAGTTAAGTATAAATATATAGATATTCATATCTCGGGCGTCACATCTGGGACCTGCGATCATGCAATCAGAAAAGAACATTAGAGATTCGAGGTTTTTTGATCTCAAGCGCCGGTGATCTCAAACCCTCAGGCTTCAGACATGCCCCAATGGTCATGCGGCTACAGTGTGGAATATGTAGTATGATACACCCCTGGGTGCCTCACTAACCTCGCCCACTCCAATCACCGTATGTATATTGTTGATCTCCGATTATCACTTGCGCCGCCGCAGAGGCAGAGGCGAGCTACGGATTGTTCCTTAAGGCTCCGAGGGACGCCACACGGGGGACTTTGTTAAGTTGAGATTGTTCCCGACTCAGTTTGGCACTTAGCTTAACACAAGTCAACAGGCGTGGTGCCCTCCGTCGGGTCAAGTTGTGGGCGGAAACTCGGGTGCGACGCACAGGGGTACGACCGTACCCTGCGACGCTCACGCGCACCTCAAAGGCTGAAAAAGGGGGGTGCGCGTGGTGCGAGAAGTGCCAGCTTTTGGGGGATCTTCCACCTCAAAGAGGTGTTTGCCAAGTCAAATGCATTGTCTTTCCATAATAGGGACTGGTTTACTCATCAGTTCCAATGGGGTCCCTCCAAAGCTGACTACAATGTTCAACAATGTTCAAATTGGTGAGCCCAACTCGGAGGTAATATACAAATGGGGCCTTTTTAGAGGTGGATTTGCCCGCATTACTTCTATTTTTCCAGTCTTGTGGTTGAATCACCTTCAATTCCCGAGTTCTTCAGGGAAGCTAATCATCTACTTTGGCTCAAGAGTCTCATATATGTTCCAGTTTCCGCCAAAACAAGGCTGATTGAGCAGTGAGTGTGTTGCACCCCTTGCACAGGGGGTGCAACAGGACTTTTTCATGAAATTTAGGTGCACTGGTGTGTCTGGATTTTTGAAACAGGCACCCACAACTTGACCATTGGGACCAAGGTGCGCCCGCGGGTTGGAGGACTTGGTTGGGTTGGGTTTGAAGCACATGTTGCTAATCTCAGAGCACCAGACGTGTGCGGTAAAGGAAATTTTACCCAAACTAGGGCACATTTCACAATGTTGAAAATTAACCAAGAGTCTTTGATTTGGAGTCAAGAGGTACTTGAAAAACAAATCTTTTCACACTGGGGATGCAGACATCCCCTGCCAATTCATTGAGCCTCTGTCCAAGCAAAAGTGGCATGAAAGTAGAAGCCTGGATGGAAAAGTCTGGAGACTTTTATTGGGAGATAAATTCTTTCCTCATGTGTTAAAGTAAGGTCAATGGTAAAAGGCCTTGGAGTTGTTCCATAGCATTTCTGTAGCAAAGTTGCTACATCTTACATTCTTTTGTTCAACTCCAAAAGCTTTGCCTTGCCATGTCTCAAATCATGAAAAGTCAACACCTTAACTTGGTCTGCAGTCACTTGACTTCAGACAACCTATATCAGGCAACAGCTGATTATATCTCAGCCTTGAATCTAGTGCGTCTTGATTCCTTAAACTCATGCTTTGTCAAACGGTCTTTTTTTGATCCAACTTTTCTCTCCCTACCTCCACAGCCATGCTCTCTGCCTTCTTGGTTGTGTTATGTTCAACATTTTATTACAGTAGAGTTTATAATGTAAGAATCTCTAAAAGTTGAAACTTGCTGACACCCTGTTCAATATTGGACCAACTGGTTGTTCAGAATGTTTTTACAATCAACTTACATTCTCTATGTTTGCTCAAAGACAGAGAAAATATATCATATTGGTTTCAATGCTAGTGAGTGGATCACAAGTCATATGTTTCTACTCTGATGTATTTTACATAAAAGCTTATCTGCCCTTCAGTGGGACTGATTCAGATTTATTGTGCAAATCACTGTACATTATGTTACTTTCTATATAGTATAAGTAAGCTTGCCTTATCTTGTGCCAACCTAAAGATAGCTATCTGACATATTGTCTTATATATAATGGTTGAAGTGATTGAAATTCTCTGTGGGGAATTTGTACAATCTGGTCAATTAGACCAGGCATGGCCAAATTTCATACTCTGTGTCAAATTCACTCTCACCATTGCTTGCGCCATGCAAGACTTTGTGATTTTCTTGCATCATCTCAGTAATACTTTGGCTCTGCATCTGTCATTTTACATTGGTCAAACAAAGTGCTATTTCATGAAGCATGACTCCAATGGAAAAACTGCTTCCAGCCACTGCAACACGGGCATTGAATATATTATTGATGGTATCTGTCTTTGCATCTACTCGTCATCTGATATGTTCATTACAGAAGTGCACAAAACACTCTAAAATTATCCTGACACATTAGCAGCAATGGTCTTCAGCTTCTCACAACTTACACTGGAGTACTACCTTGCCAGGCAAATCACGGTGCCCATTCTCCAACTTCTGCAGAAGTCCTCCTCCACCTGCTTGCCAGCCACTTGTAGTTTGACTCACATGATACCTCAAGTGCTTACACTCACAAGGGCATTGCAAGATGTTGCCAGTTCTTTTGAGATGCGGTAAGATGAGTTCAGCTGAAAGTTTGACTTCATTTCTTTGATTAGGATCTTCTGGTTCATCACACCATAGCGGGTTTGTATTCCTATATATTCATTGACACATCAAACTTTTTGGTAAGAACCTCATTGATGTGAAAGAGACTCCAACTTTAAACCATATGCTCCAATTTATATCAGCTCTATATTCCATTTGTATATCTATTATTTCAAAGCTTCAAGATCTAAAGAGGATTAGATGTTTCTTCAAAACAACAACTGGAAGTTATCTTGGCAAACAGTGTGATAGAATTTGCAATCATATTCTTAAATTTGATTTTAGTCACCTGCGCAGTATGTGCCAGCTTCCAAGCTTCAGTCTAGATCTTCTTATCAAATCCCAAAGGTATTTGCTTGATTGAATTCACTTCACAGTTTACGGCTTCCTCAAGGCTTTTTAGTTCAGAACAGTCATTTCATTTTTGATCCAAGATTTTGGCTCATGCTTTGTATTGTGAGTTCTATCTTGTTTTCTTCTACATTTACACACTTTCTTTCATTCTCTCATACTCTTTACAACTCTACAGGGTATAAACACTACCATTTCAACCTTGGGTAACATGTAAGCAGGCTCTTCATTATCTGTTCAGATATTCCAAAACTGAGACCTTCCAAAGCACCTTGTTTTTGATCCTAGACAATCTCTGGAGGACCAATGCAACTCATACCACAACTGACATATTGATTCCAGAGCTCACAAAAGTCACACACACTCATAAATCTGATTAGAGAAGTTCAGCATAAGATTTACATCCATAGCCTCTGCTTATGAGCACAACTTTAGTCTTATCAAGCCAAATCAAATTTCTTCCTTTCACAGAGTGGAAATGGGTCATATTATCATTTGTGTCTTCCTCACTCATTGCAAATCTACAGTCAAGGCCTGCATGTGGGCTTCATACAGCATCAAATTGAGATTTACAGTAATCAAGGTCAGCATCTCAGACTCTATCACTCTATCACTCTATCACTCTATCACTCTGTTACTCTGCTCTATTGCTCATGCCTTTCAGTGTTGGGCACCATGCCCGGTTGGTTTTTGCTTGTTGACAAGTGCACACCAACTCCCTTTGAGGGAGAAAGGGAGATCGTGCGTGCTCGTCAACAAGCAAACACAACCCGGGCATGGTGGGGAAAAGGCAAAGATTCTCTCTTGAGCTCACTCAAGCATCTAAGCATGTCTATTGATTGGTAATGGTGTGTGTGTATGTTACAAGCAGCCAGCATTGGTGGAAGGCTAAACTTGTGCCAATGAAAAGTATACCATTCCCAGTTGTGCATTGTTTTGAAACAACTCAAATCTTTGTGCTTTGAAAGCTATTCACACATGCTTTGAGGCTGAATGGTATGTGAACTTCTGGGACTGCAACTGGGTTTATGGAATTTTAATGTGTCTTGGAGGGGACTGACATGTAAATGACTGTAAGATCTTTTGTCTGATGAAGACTCATATCCTTCTTTGATTGCTGATTCCACTTCATAGTGACGTTGGAAGATGTTTCACCTGCTGAGATTATCCTCTCTCAAAAGTGCAAGCATGTCAAAATCTTGGACTTCAGTCGGACCTGAGGGATGCAAAGATGACCATTGATAGTGCGGGTGGATTCAGAGGCAGGTTGAGTTGGAAATTTGAACTAAATTGAGACCAAATTTACCAAATGTGTTTTTGGTTGACAAATTCCCCATGGGTAAGTTTATAGCAAATTTGTAATTTGAAAGGCTCTTGAAACATAGAAATAGAAGCTTGTCCATACTTGATGTCAGATTATTGTTGTTGCATTTAATTTTCACAACTCAGTAGTTGAAGTCAAGAATGTGTTTTAAGACTTCCTGCAGGTTCAAAATGTTTTGATCCTGGTTTCTGGAAAAGAAATTGGACCAAAAATTTCAGTGGCTTTGGCCTTCTTTGGTCCCTTGAACATGGTGCCATTACTCAACTTGATTCCTGTGGGCAAAATGGAGCTTCATAAGCAATAATAGCAGCATTCCAGGTAATTAGCTGAGCCTCAGATACCCATATTACCACTTCATCAACAGCTAGGTCCAAAAATTGAATGCCCATCAAGCCAACTATCAAAATTTATATCTTTCAGATGAGTTTGTTACACGTTTTTGGCGCTACCCACTGTACACACTGACAAGGTGAGTAAAAGCTGAGGTATTTTCCTGGATATGCATAACCAACATGGAAGTTCTGAAAATCTAGGCCATATATTCAGTGCTTTCAAGGGGGGGTTTGCAGATTCAACTTCATGATATGCTGTTATAGTCTGTGACATGCATGTAATAGCCATTTAAAGTCAAACCTGCACAATCACCTAACTTGGGTGGAAGACTTTTTGTATGCATTTTGACGGGTTAAGCAATTCTGTTGTCAAATTTGGCAGTATAAAGCATGAAGATTGGCATTCTTAGGATTTTTTTCTATGCATTATTGCAGGTTATGCATCTGTGCAGGTATGCAATTGCGCGGCTTTGACTGCAAACATGTAAGAAGGAGGAGTCTCACTAGATCAGAACAGGTGTGTATCACTCCTCCAAACCGAAATCCTTATAAAACTGCATAAGTAGTCAACCTTAGATGTGCTTAGAAGTTATTTGCCAGTCTCTACTTGCATCTCATGAACCCCCCAAGCTTGGTGCCCTGTGGGAGAGACTTACACCTTGCCAGCTCATGTATCTGTGCATGCAACAGTCCTGACCTGCCCATGCCTCAATCCTCTGAAGTTGAGATGCTAGTAGATCAAAATTTGTTGACTAGAAATATAAATAAATTACTCTTTAAAATGATTGGTCACAATAATTCCTCTTGGAAGAGGAAGAGCACAATGATCTGCCAACAATTTGATAAAGCTCCATTCTCCAAATTTCTCTGCCTGGATTTCTGTTTTGAGGGTGGTTTGATTTGGTGTACAGATAGCAAAAATAAAAATATACCAACAAGCAAAACACAGCTTCATCCAGTGTAAATTAACATGTAGTTCTATTGTGGAAAATGGCAGGACTAGAGGTGGTGAAAAAAGCTTCACATCAAGATGAGATTTCTCAGCTAGCTCAACAGGCCTGGCCAGTATACAATGTGTAATTCTTTCCATACAAGGCACGCAAACTTGTGCGGATTGTCTGGAGAGACTTGGGTAAGCTAGAGGCATGACCCTGCGTGCAGTGTGGCTTTGTCTCTGAGCCTCGGTGTAAGCTCAGGTCAACTTCTGATCCGGTCTTGACCTCGAGCCATGCTGACCTAGCGTAAGACAGGTTCGATGTCGGGTCAAGACCGACTCTCGATCCACCTGCATCGTCACCACCAGATTTTTCAACGCCATCGTCACCATCCTCGTCCATCCACATCTCTCGACTGTACGAAAGGATGTCAATCAAACCATCATCAAAATCGTCTGGAAAAGTTCAAGCAGCTCTACAAGAACTTTATCATTCATATCTATCGGTAAGAGCATTTTGGATTTTCTAGTCAAAGAAATCAATGAACAAAAACCTAAACAAACTTGATGATTATGTTTTTTTCTAGGATACTCCTACTTCATTATTACTCATAGATTCATTCTTGGGTTTCTTAATCATTTCAGCTGTACTTCAGTTTACTTATTGTATAGCTTTAACGGATTTTCCATTCAATGCTTTCCTTGGTTCTTTTCTCGCCCATGTCGGTCAATTTGTTTTGGGTGCAAGTTTAAGAAGTCAAGTGAATCCTAAAAATGTAGCCGAATTTGAATCTGTCACACCTGAGAGGTAATGTTCAATAATATCTTCCTTCAACCAATTTTTCAAACTTGATTTTCTCGTCTGTTTGACTGATGTATCTAATTCTTTCTGGTGACTTTTTATCTTCTTTCAGAGCTTTTGCGGATTTTGTCTTTGGTTCTTTAGTTCTCCATTTCTTTGCTTTCAACTTCCTAGGATAGGAGTCATCTCTATACTCAAGAATTATTATATCATTCAGACTCGCATATCAGTTTCAATTCAACTGTATTATCAATAGGCCGGAAACCAAGACACAAGAGGTCTTTCTCTGGGTTCGTTGATTACAGTGGTTTTTTCTTTGTACCTCTTTCTCGAGATCGGTGCCATATTCACCCTCGAACACGGACTTCGATGGTTGAAATCGTATTCAGCTCAGAAATGCTCTCAGAACAATAGTAACTAAAATTTATAAGAATTACAAGGCTTAAGGTATCGAAGATGAACATGGCCACTGTGAAAGATAATCAACCTGTACAGATGTTGTTGAAAAAACAGTTCTGCCCTATGTTGCTGTCGAGATGACTTGGGGTTAAACCTGTTGATTACAGAGAGGTAAACGTAGATATCAACTTGCTGTGAGTTGCGATACGGCTTCACGATAGCTCCCTGAAATGAAGATTTCCGAAGCACTATAGGTAGACTTGGCTTAGAGCTGGATGGTATGAACTGGCAGCTGATCGGTGCAAAATGAATTAAGCAAAATGAATTCCTTGTTTGTGAAAGCAAGATAGTAACCTGAAGCGACCGCGGATTAGCAACTTATAGAGTAGGGCTTGTGGACAGGATATGATTGATCAGAATTAACTCACGATAAGAAATCATCTACATCCATTTTCGCCGCTCGGTTATCTGAGTAACCAGAATCAGTCAATATTTTATCCAACAGGGTAGAAAAGTTATCTTCATCCTCTGTAATCTAAAAAAATGAGCCCAATGGAATTAGATGTTGTTCAACAGACGTATAGGTAGGCAAAATCAGGAGCAGCATACCATCTTGTTTTGTTGAGAGCACCATGTCTTCCAATTAGAATATAACATATCTTTAACAGCTTTAGAAGCAAAGAAACTAGCTCTGATGGTCTTATTTCTTCTATTGAAACAAATTCGAGTCAAACCATCGAATTCTTCAAATTTGATAGCAGGTGGTGGATTGATTGGTTCTAATTTGATCACACTACTTTCAACAAGAGGTGGAGGTCTGAAATTCGCTTTTCCTACTTTCATCAAATGATTCACTTTTGAATATAATTGTACATTCACTGATAATCGACACCATAATGAACTTCCAGGTCTTGCGCATAATCTTAGAGCAAATTCTCTTTGAAACATCAAAACTGCGACCCTGAAAAGCGGACGATGTGCTAATAATTTGAAGACGAGTGGTGATGAAATCTTTTCAAAGTGTAGAATGATTTTCATCCGTATCAAAAGATCTTTCGTCAAAATTTTGTTTGAATCAAATCAGGATTTTAAGATTGGGGTAGTAAATTGAACGTTATGAATCAAAGCTTACCTGGTAAGGAGTATTACTTATACAAACATCAAAATAAGGTAAATCTGTCTTCAAAAAATCCCCCACTAAAATATCCAATTTTTTCATTTCTTGTGGTTTACCTTGAAACCTTTTACTTAATTCTGATGCCATTCTAGGATCCATTTCAACTACTAAAACTTTTTTACATTTTTCTAAAATTTTAACCGTTAGATTTCCGGTTCCAGGTCCTACTTCTAAAACTTGATCTGTTGTTTTCAAATTTGCTTTATCCACAATGCTTTGCGCTACTAAAGGATTCTAATCAAAACGGAATTAATCAGATTTGAGTTATATCTTTGATCGTTTTGTAGCTTGAAGCTTTGACTGACTTTTAAAATATGTTGACCAAGTTTTTCTGTGTCAAAGATAGGGTTACTAGCACCAGCCGAAGTTTTGGTTGAGGTATTAGCAGTGGATTGTGTTTTAGGACGAGATGTGCTGGAATAAGGTGCAGCCGGTGTGTGTGTCTTGGTGAACCGGGCCGTTGTCGCTCGTGGCATCGTGAAAAGAGCTTGTTGAAGTTGAGTGAAGTCTTCTTGGAGGTTCAAGTTTGGCGAATGATGAAATTTTTTGAAATTCAAAACCCTAAGATACAGCTACTACCCGACCAATAAACTCGCTAGCCGGTCCGACTCGGACTCTTACCCGTACAGCCGCCCAGCCTCGGCTCTGCAAAACCACATACAGAGCGAGACCTCTTTTTCGTCGCCCTTTCTTCCATTTTTCATGACTCATCAAGAGTTGTGCGTTCAAAGCATCTGATATAAACTTACATTGAACACTGAAGA
The DNA here is from genome assembly GCA_002157085.1 of Melampsora occidentalis. Classification (NCBI taxonomy): domain Eukaryota; kingdom Fungi; phylum Basidiomycota; class Pucciniomycetes; order Pucciniales; family Melampsoraceae; genus Melampsora; species Melampsora occidentalis. The sequence goes on along the minus strand of MWRL01017332.1, from coordinate 4,250 downwards.
TTAATGGTTGATATGGTGAAAAGTCATCACAACGAAGCTTGCCTGATGTTGACTGAGTCAGAGGGAGCTAAGAAGATATCTGATACAAAGTTGCCACTCAGTGACCCCCCTCAGCACAAAGGCCTCATCATGATCCCACCCATAGTAACATTGATACAACGCAAGCTCAGAACAAGTATCCCTTTCATGGGTATATTAGTTACTAATTGAGGTAAAAAATCCTGCTTAAATGATAATGACTCGATCTTCAATCCCTTTGTTGAGGTTCCCTTGTTCAACTTTACCCTCTCACCTCTTGCTTTTTGTGTATCGGATTATTTCAAGGACAACTGTTTCCACAGTTTATATTTCCTCGTAAAAAATTTATATCCCCCCGAAAAGTTGGAAAGAACCTGAATATCAATCCTACTCTCTCAAGAGAAATAAAAACCTTTGTGAAATTCGATATGAAGTTAATATTTTTAATTTTACTTTACTATCCCATCGTGTGTTCTGGACATTGCTTTCTTTTATCCGTCGAAGGAGCAGATGGAGTACGTTCAACAGCTTTTGGAGCTAGGCTTTTATCACGCGGAACATTGGTACAGAACACTGGAATCTTTGATAAAGATCCAGATGACGAAGACGAACAAACAAACAAATCAAGACCGGGACCGGGACCCTGTGGAAGGATCTTTGGTGGTGATAGTTTACCAGGTTTTGATGTTGATGTAGGAAAGGAAATGCAAATCGGTCAATTTTGTTTTCTTGATTAGTCTTTTGGACAAAAACCATGATCTGACTGAAGTTTGCGAAACTTATCGATTGATTTTTTTCTATATAGCTGAGAGAAGTGGAATTTCAACGGCTTCTTCCAATGGGACGATTGAAATGGGCGTTTACGTTGCGAATCCAGATGGAGCAGGACCTTTCAAATGTGTTTATTCAAGTGATTCTTCATTGAGATACTTTCGACCCATGAAGATAGTACATCAAGTAGAAGGATTCAAAGGTGTTAATAGATTTGCAAATCACTTTGTTTACCCACTTACAGCAGCTTTTAACAAGTTGGGTTTCTTTTACTAGCCAAATCGATATCTTCTTTTCCTCAAGTATCTCAAACTAACATTTTTTTTGCTTTTACGCTTGATAAGAGATACGACTTGTAGTGGTGGGACTGATAAGAATGTATGCATCATCAAGTGTACTAATCCAAATGGATTTGGATCTTGTGCAGCTGTGAAGTTACCATCAGGATTCGGTCTCTCGAATTCAACCAAGGAAAATCAATTGGATGTAAACCCCCCATTGATGAGCGGAGCGTGTAGTAGGAATAGGTTTAGATAGCTAAAGTCATACTATCTTTCTTAATGCTATTTGCTTTTGGTATTTTTTTCCTTCTCAAAAGCCGTTTTCTATTTAGAGCTTTTTAAATTGCTTAATCTTCTTTTCGAATATATTCTTTTTGCTCAGATTTTGTGTAATCGTTTGATACATTCCTCATATTTATATTTATTGGTCTGTGATCATACACTCTAAGCAAGGGTGAAATGTCACCGTCCACTAAAATGACTAGTCTGGTTTTGTGACTTTTCTCCGGAGATCCACGCCGCGCGTGAGTGACTCTCGCAGCACAAGGCTTGACTATCTGATAAAGCAAGCAGCTGAAGTTACTGCTGGTGGCCATACCATTAGTTTCGCTATACCTGTGTGAATTCAAGTTGAGCTCGCTCTCGTGCGATGTTATGTTAAATTCATGACATATGACTCTTGTGAGGTTGCTTTCATTACATGGCGCTCAAAGTGACCGAGAGTCCCCTTTGCTTTTGCACTCGATGTCAATTCGGAGCTTTCTCCATGAAGCTCATATGCAATTTACATCGCTTTTTCTGACTTTGCCCACTGGGACGCGCATACATCAAGTACATAGTGGTCTCAATCCAGAGTCAAGCTGACTCATAATTTTCTCACCAACAATTCACTAAGAATCCATCCATCCATTTGTTCTCACTTTCGTTTCCAAAACTCAAAACTCTTAAATCACACAAAATGCTGATCAAAACCTTCTTACAGTTCGCCTTACTACTCAAGCTCGAGGTCTCGGCACATTCTTTCCTCTTAGCCATCGATGGTGCTAATGGCGTCCGATCCCCTGCGTTCGGATCACGTCTTACTCTACGTGGGGCATTACATCAAAACACCGGTATCATTAAAGACGAAGAGATTTCCTCAGGTCAAGTTGGGCCATGTGGAAAGATCTTTGGCGGTGAACATATGACTCCTTTCAATATCGACCTGGATCATGAACTCAACCTAGGTAAGTCATTAAGATCTTGAAATTTACTGCTTGTTTTCAACATAGTTTGAATGCACTAATCAAACTTGGACTCTCTGTTTCATAGCCGAAGTAAGCGGGATCCCTTCTGCTTCCGATGATGGCGAACTTGTAATGTCTATGTATGTTCATAATCGTGATGGCGCCGGACCATTCAAATGTGAATATTCACCGGACGCTACTCTTAAATCATTTGAGCCGATGAATATCACACAACAAGTTGAAGGTGTTAAAGGTATCAATGAAGCTGCCAAAAGTTATGTGTATCCTCTCAAAGCTGCATTTTTCTCGTGAGTCCAATTTCTCTTTTTATTGCTTGAGTCTGGGAGCTTTGCTAATTTTTCTATCTTCACTTAGTAATTCTACTTGCACAGGCGGAAAGAATGGGGATGTATGCGTGATGCGTTGTAGGAACGAGATAGGATTTGGTTCTTGTGCAGCTGTCAAGTTAAGTACCTCTAGTCGCTCGTTGCCCGTTCCATCTAACTTCTCATCTTCCACAACCGATCCAAACAATGATACCATGCCTGGTCTTGATGCTACTAGCACTTCTGAACTCAACAATACCACAAATCCTGAGCTCAACCCTACCGCTACCCCTGACCTCAGCAATACCACTATTCCAGACCTCAACAATACTACCACATTTGAACTCCACGATATTAGCACATCTGATCTCGATAATACTCTAAATTCTTCATCCACCATGACTCAAGACGGGACAGATGCGAGTCAGGCTCTGGAGACTAACCTCTCTAACTCAAATCTTTCGAACGAAGCTCTTCCATTCGGAAATTTACTTGTTCGTAATATTACGGACCATCCTACAGAGTCGAAAAAAGTAGAACCTCAAAATCAAGATCAATTATTAACAGCAATGGAAGCCATCAACCAAAAACTAAAGAACATTGAAGAAGGCTTAAATGCGAGTCAAATCTTAAAGACGAATTCGACAGAGTCTACTAGTACACCTTCAAATGAATCTCTCCCATTGGAAACTTCAGTTGTTAATAATCAAACAGAACAAACTACTGAACCCATTGAAGTACAAAAAGTCGAATTACAAAATCCAGATCAATTATCAACAGCCATGGAAGCAATTAATCAAAAAGAACAAAGACCTCAAGAAGAAAAAGAGATCAAAAGGACATTTCTGAGGAGAAGATCAGTACCTAAGCTTCTTCGACAAAGGAAAGGAGGTTTGGATTATTGAGTTTGGCCATAGTCTAAAATTAATAGAACTCTTGAAGATTTGGGTTTGAAGCACACTTGTCATTGAGAGTTTTGAATTCATATCATCATAAAATTTCTATGCAATCTTGAATTCATCTTCTTTCATTGTAATCTCGAAGTATCTTCTGTTGAATATCTCGTGTTTTCAACTATACATATCGCTCTGTTCCCATTGACATTTGCTCTTCTTTCAACAAGCCATCATTTGATATCTGTTACACTAAGCGTGATTTGCTCATCTGAGGCCGTGATCCGGCACAGAAGATCTCTGGGACCAGTGGACAGTTTCGCCGGACCACCGCGTGAGAGCAGGAGTATTGGTCCGAGATTCGATGAGATTGAACTGATTGAAGTCCACCTCATGAATAAAATTATCAATATGCTACAGTCCATTCAAGAAAGCTTGTTCCACACTCCCTGCCAATTGCTCGAGTTTTGCGGGCAAAATTGCTCAAGCTTGTCTGAATTGACTCTACATATATAGCTGCATGTTGGTCGATTGATTGTGCGGCATCCCGTACCATGTATATCTTGATCGTCTTGGCGGAGGAAGTTTTTGATGATATTGTTTTCTATGAAAGTATACCCAGGAATTCCAAAGATGTGGTCTGTGTGCACCTTGCGGGTGTGAAAAATTGAGGACTCGACGTAGTAGAGGTTGATCCGTTGATTTGATGTATGCTTCATGCCATAGCGACCTCCA
>MWRL01017275.1:0-11219 GCA_002157085.1 Melampsora occidentalis | reverse complement strand
AGGGACTTAGTTAAGTTAGTCTCTCACCGCTCTCTCGAGGAAGCTATGTTGGATTCTATCACGAGCCGGCACACGCACCGCCTGTCAGTCTACCTTTGCATCTTACACCGCCACTTGATGTTGATCAATTGATCAAGAGACCAGAGTTCATTCAGAACTTGCTTGACTCACGGCCGGGCGTCAAGCAGTATCTCATCGGCCTTTGGAAAAGGTATAAGTTTGGTGGACTCTGGCCAGGTAGTTGACAAAAACCATCCCCAGTTCCTCCATCACTCAAATCACGCTTCATTACGACCAATTAACTCTAAAGAATCCATATCACATCATTATCATCATCTAAAATCCAATCAAACTAAACCAAGTCCAAAAATGTTGTTCTCACGTTTTGTTAACCTTGCGGTCATCGCTGTCGCTGCAATGGTCCTCAGTGTTGCTGTGGCCAGTCGTAAGTCCAACTTCTTGAGGTCATTGATATCCTTCATGAGTTATCCCGTTACTGATTTTTTTGTTTCGAGTCACACAGCCTTTCCCAACTTGTCAACCCAAACTGTGGCTTGGAATCCATCCGTGTACACTTTCAACCCCCAATATAACTGTGGATTCTATAATGGCCAACCTCTCTTTTATTCAGGCAATCAATATTTCTATGAGGTCAACAGTGTTCGATATGTTATCGTAAACAGTAATTACTTGCAACCCAACCTATGCTTGTCATACCCTCGCACTTCGTCTGTTTGGAGTCAGATTAGCCAATACAATGGGTACCCAGCCTGGTCCAATGGGAACACCCAGGTCTATTGCAATAATAATGGATGGGGATTCTTTTGAGGCGTAGAATAGTTTTGTACGTTTCTTCTACTTTTCAAAATCGAATGCTTTTTGAAAATTAATCTATGTTGATGAGCTGGATCACTAATTTTGTTTTGGAAATCATTTTTATCTCGTGATCAATGATAGCTCAGCAAAGGCAAAGGTTAAAACATAGTCTCTCAGGTTTTATAGTCCATGATCTTAAGCTGGAGCCTTTATATGTCCTCCTTGCTCCTGGACCTTTGCAGCTCTGTTGATTAGTAGTTTCCATGTTTTCCATTTTTTTCCCCAGTATCTTGTTCTCGTCGTGTTATCTATCCTGCTTGAATTGACTTCTTCATACATGATTATGTTGAGAAAGACAGTGCACTAAACTTGGAAGATGTTTTATTCCAAGTTCATTCCCTTCAGGATCTTGTTAAGTCTCGCTTATCTTTGTACATACGTTGTAATCCTGGTCTTCTGTGTCTTGAAATCTGTGTTTGGACTCTCAATCTGCTCAATTGACTGGCAAGTTGCACGCGTTCGCGGTCCTTATAATGAGAGATCAATGATGTCACCCAGTTTTTTAATGAGCAATGTGAGTTTAACGCGTGAAATCAGAAGTAAGACATCCAGAATAGACGAGCCACAGGCCCCTTCGATATAATGACCGAAAGGGCAATGAATCTTTTGTATCCTGAACCTCAAAAAGCCCACAGAAGTACTTGAATAAAACAAGCAATCCGAGCAAATTTACGGAATAAATGACAACGTTTAAGCTATAGAATTCTTTCTTTGAAAAGATGGAAACTTGGTAGGGACGGTAGGCCGGCGATGAAAACCGACTTCGAAAAGGATTCGACTTGAGATTGAATCAACTGGTACAAAAAGAGAAGCGTTGAAGTTGATAAAGTAAGGATGATGATAATGGAAGTTGGTGGTCAAGGTGGTCAAGGTGGTCAAGGTGGTCAAGAAGAAAGTCAATTGCAAAACATATCCGGCCCGCAACCAAAATACAAAATCGATCGAGCAATTTCGATCTTGAAGACGTGAAGAAGAGTGATCGGATTGAATTGACCGCACGTCGGTTTAAAGCCAGTTGCTGTTCAGCTATGTACGTCCCTCTTCGGAAGGAACGACGCGCAACACGCGTGGGCAAAATAAGCGGGCGTTTAGTGAAACTTAATAAGCTACAACAACTTGAATCTAGATACATAGCCTGTCTTGCAAAACGTTTCGCAAAAAGGGCTTAGTTATTGAGCTTACATACAAGAATTCAAAAAGGTTTGCTTGAAATTAAGAACGCGTTCGAAATTCATGATTCGCAGCCTGTTCGACGGACATTGAATCGCAAGTTCAGGCACCCAGATGATTGATTGATCACAAGGTCCTGTCAAGAAATACAATCATCCTTTCATCATCTTTGCCGCGATGGTGAAAGCGAGGTCACGGCGCCTTAGAGAGGCTTGGGGATTATGAACCTCGACTCGGGATACTATTATAAAGCAAAGGTAAGCAGGCTTATTCTACAAATGTCGCATGGAAGGGTGTTAAGAAAGGTAATACCACTTCCCTTGTTCCTTACTCAGATTTGGCTGGGTGCTGTGCAGTGTGGATCCTGGGAAGGTGTGACCGTATGATATATCTTAGCAATAGATAATCTTGTACAATCGATGGTATATAAGAGGACCACGTCTAGTGCTATTCTTTCCTCTCTTTCCTCCAAGTTCACCTTGACATTCCCGCTACAATCCAGATTCTTCCATCTTTCAAATCCTGCTTCATTGCAATTATCTAAACTCAAAAACCCGTATCATCATCATCATCATTATTATCATCTAAAATCATATTGAACTATACCAAATTCAACCATGTTGTTCTCTCGTTATATAGTCTCTGCGGCCATCCTTGCTTTCGTAACGGTCGCACACTTCTTCATGGCCAGCGGTGCCGGTAAGATCACATTCTGCTTAATAGCCTTTGCGACTCGTCGATATACTGATTATTTGTCTTGACATCAACTCCTATAGCCTTACCCACTTCCGCATCAACCGTATCATGGGATCAAAGCCAGTACTCTTGGAATAGCCAATACAACTGCGCTCTCTATGCTAAGAAGGTTCTATTCCATGACACCAGTCGGATATTCTTCGAGTTCTCAAGTTCTCGATACTATCTTACTGGCAGTGTGACCTTACAAGTCGACCAAGCTTTACCATATCCTACCGAAGGCTCTGGGTGGACTAAAACTTCCTATCAGGGTTCAGACGCTTGGAGCAATGGTTCAAACGATATCTATTGGGATGGTAATGATTGGGAATGGGTCTCTGCTGATAGTGGGAACGGTAATAGTGGTAGTACTAGTGGGAGCGGGTTTGGGAGGAGAAGATTATTGTAAGTTTCATTCACTTCTGAGATAGAATGTATACGTACTCCATCTGAAAGTGGATTCATGACTACAACAAGACAGATGACTGATTTTGTTGTGACTTTGTTATTCGGTGATTGATTAGCTAAACAAAAGCACAGATCGTAACATGGTTTTCTAGGTTTTACTTCTAGTCCATGATCCTCAACCTGTTAATGTTATTTGTTTTGTAAAAGTATCGCTTATATGATGCATAGCTTTAATTGTCTGGGTGGAATCTTTGTCTGGCATCTCAATGTACTCTGTAAATTTGTAAAGGTTGTACATTTCAAAATGAGATATTCTTATCAATCATGTCACCCAGTTTTATTACTCTTTGAGCCATGTAAGATTTGTCTCGTGAAAGCGGAGGTTTGTTAATCATGTCAAGTATTTGTGCATACAAAGTAAATCATTTGGTATCAAAGTTGGTGTTCAAACGATATGTATAACACTCTATGACTTTTGATCAAACGCGCCCTCAGTGAATTACCAATCCCACAAAAAACCTGACCATTCCAGGAGGGGTGCGGAAAATCGGAAGAAATCGAGAAGAATCTAATTCAAGCCCTTTGGGGAGCCGCATTTATATGTGAGCCACTTGGCACTCACAAACATGTATAGCCATAGGCCACAAAATCTAATTTCCATGAAAGTAAGAAACGATGAACATACGAGCTGAACTTGTTATCTCTACTGATGATATGATCCAAATGCATATAACCATTCCAAATCTAAACAATACAAAATTGAGGTACCGGTGCGTCAAATGAAAACAAAATATTCTAAAGTAGAAAGTGGTTGTAAGACTATGCTTGTGGTGAAGTGTGACGAGCATGGGATTGAGTAGATGGTGACCTTGTTACAAAGAAGAAACAAAGTCCTATCTTTTGATAAAGGTTAATTTGATCCTACCTCTTATCCTGATGGTGCTGCAGCACCTCGAGCAATTTGGTCCGATATATACAAGTATTGCATCACTACTGCAATGTGTGTAGATCAACTAGGCGACACCACAATTTATCGCGGAGAAAGCTTTTCACGACCCCTGACTGTATGTCATTAGGATCCCGGCTTACAATGTTCCTAAATGAATGTAAAGGATCCGACAAGTCGTTAGTCAAAACGAGGTCGCCAGAATGGAAGAAGATTGTAAAACAATTCAATTCCATGAGTATAATCACTAACAGAATCAATCGGAGAGTTCCACCATGATTCCGCAGCATGAAGTCCGAATAGATAGACTACTAAAGCATTCACACTGGTACCAGCATCAAGTGCACCTGAGAGGATATAGTTATACTTTCCTCGTCACAGATGATAGAAGGGTACCGAAGATGTCAGCTGACGAACATTCATGACTATGTTGACCGGAACGTACGTCATGAAACCACGCGGTACGACGCCGCAAGGCCCAATACTGAGACAAGTACGCGCACAGAAATCCCCCGATGATCCTAAGATGACATTCGAAAAGCAGCTTTGAAATCAGTCAGAAGCCACGATGAGACCGTAGTACGGAGCAAGTGGAACTAACACGTTGTTAGGGTTCCTAGGTGCTTGTATCGCCCCGTGAAGGAATACTGACAATGGTTGGACAAATAAGAAAGAAGATCATTCAGATCAGTGGGTTGTGTTGGAGGCCGAAATGCAATTACATTGAACCCACACGGTATGCTAAAATACTTCCATGAGATCCTAGGAACTTTTTTAGAAAGGTACCAAGGGATGAGTGGTAATACAAATCCCAACGGGATACCTAGGAGTAAGACAGTATATCGACCCGAAAAAAACCTAAAAGGACCAATCAGTCCAGCTAAATTCGCAACAGAGATTGTGTTAGATCGATGTTAAACAGCTTGAATACTTTGGATGATCGAGCTTGAATTCGTAAGTATATGAATAATGATAGAGCGCACCAACTACACTGCCAGAGTAAAATAACTCTGGCTTTCGTCCGGTCCATTGTCCTGTTGGATCAGCTACAGTTCCATCCAGATATTCTCTCTTATCTGCAATCACCAATCGGATGAAGATGTAGTTGACTACAGATCCTATGGCAGTGCCCATGATTCTGAAGTAAAAGATAGGTTGACTGTGATCAATCTCTGATGAATTCATATTCAAAACTCGGTCTCGATCACACTCACTGACTGATAAACATGTCTTTTGGCGGGATTTCTAAAAGGTCATGGATGTGACATAAGTCTTCCACTTTAATTCTCAGTGATGCAAAATGAGGGAGAGCTTTTCAAAGTATCAGAATACGCACTGGCATAAATACCGAGCTTTAGATCTGCAGCCAGGTCTAAGCATTGATGCATAGTCATATAGCCATATCTGGTGAAGATTCATTGCGAGTCAGTATCGTATGCGGGGATTTTGATTTGGTCAAACCTGAGACTTACACTTTGAAGACTACGTTAGCTAGAGGCTTTCCTCTAATATAATTCATTTACGAGAGATGTCATCAGATCACATAATGTCAAGTTTACGGGTCTTTTGAGACATCACAGTTACTCACGGAAACAAGATACCTGCCATAAGCTCAGCTGAAGTATAATTGATGATTGACCGTCAGTTTTCATTCATAGAGATCATGACAAAGAGAAGATGACAAATGAACAAAGAGGTAAAAGCGATATATTGATCTGAATGGGGGGGTCTTACTGATGGCATGCAACCCGATATTGGTGTTCGATGTGGCTTTGACTATGAAGCAAATACAATCAATGGCGAGTGTAGCGCAGCTGTCAGTATCTGAGGCCTGCGAAGACCATTTCTCTCGTTGCACGCACTTATACCAAGTGGAATTGTAAAGGTCATGGCCTACGAGGATAAACAGGACATGTAAACGACGTGGACAACAAGACATGTTGTCTTTCGTAGATTATGAAGCACTGATAGATTGACTCACCAATATAAGAGCAATCAGGAGCCCCCACACCGGAATCTATTGATTTACATGAATCGTTACTTGACGTTTGCTAAAAAGAGACAGAACATAACGACGATCCATATATGGCTGACCTGCAAGGGATAGACAATCACTACGTATAGAGCAGCAATTCCCATCGTTGTCGCAATCGTGATGTACCATGACGCAGGAACCATTTCATAATTCCTCTCCACCATCTCTACATGAACATCCTAGTGTCGGGTGACAATGATCAATGATATCACACGTCAATCTTTGACCTTTGTGGACAAAGGTAAAGTTGAGCGTACAGAAGAAACCTTTAACCTAGCATCCATGGCCATTCGAATATCATCCCAGTGAAAGAGAAGCACTGTAGTGATAGCTGAAGTCAGAACGGCAAAACTGATGCCATAGTATAGTGCATAATATGGTGTCAATTGAATCGGTCCCATCTCCGCGTATCTAAAAGATTGAATTCAAAATAGATTATGTAGAGTGAGCATCATGACTTACAACAACAGTTGTGCCGACTCAACTCAAATATTTAGGCGTACTTTTCTAGATCCAGAGTGAGATCAGGTTTCACGACCGCACTAACGTTATATCTTTGAAATTTAGAATCGAACATATGGGCTGAAATTGCATTGTCGCCAAAGCTTTGATACTATGTATGACAAGCCCCACAAAGGTTCTTTTTGAGAACTTAATCTGATTCTTTGCAAAAATGAATATCATCAAAAGACAATGGGTACACACATTCCAAAAATCAAAATACCATAATAACGGTACAAGAAGCCACATTGACGAAATCAATCCAGCAAAATAATTGCAGGATGAATAGAACGGAGTTTGTAATGAGGTAGATGTAATTACCGCCCAATCAAAGCTAAGCGTAAATAGACCAACTCCTGTATCTGAACAAGAGATGAAGGTAAGCAGAGTCAAGACTACGTTCAAATTCCTGAGCTCGTTAAACTCACATGCAGATCCAAGTACTCGCATAAACTGGCTTTTATTGTTGATTAAGCACAAGACAGCAATACTACTCAAGGTTGGGGCAAATACTGTAGGCAGAAACTTTTATTGATGAAAGGTGGCAGAGGTCAACGTAAGATCAGCCTCATGAATCATAAAATATATACAGTTTTTCAAGACTACAGGAACTAACCTGATAAATGGTGATCGCAACGAAGACAATCAAAAAAAATCGAAATCTTTGAGTCATAATATCATTTTGTTGAGTGACCTTTCTTCTCGTTGTACCGCCCGCTTTGGAATGTAAGGTGTTATAAGTTGACATGATCACCAAGGATGAAGGCCAAACCATGACCGTAGGTCGAACCAAAAAACTATATGTAAGTCCAGCAAGTCCAAATCCGAGTAGCTGCGTGCTCAGGACTAGTAGAAGCCCTCCAACGTGATCGATATCTTGCTGTGTGATACATGGCGTCAGCAGAGTTTAGGTCAAATTTTGAACATTTAGATATGGGCAATAAATGTTGAGTGGCTGACGTGATAGTACAAATCCTGTACGGCCACAATGTCTCCTGCATAAGCGCTTCCAGAGGCACCAGCAGCGAGGACACCGATGAGAAGGTGCTCTTTTAGCGTAAATGGACCGGGGTTTAACCTGAATCTCCATGTCTTAGAGAGTCTGATGGTCCATTTCGGCAGCAACCTTTCCAATGCCTTCCCCACTGGTTTTCCATAGAATGAAGTCAGTGTGGTTTAATTTTCTGATGGAAATCACCAGATATGGCGAAGGAAGATGACTCAACTAGGATAACTGACGAGAATGATGAGAAAGTTATTGAAACCGATCCCATTACTTTTGAAGAAGAAGATCTGACCCACTGCAGCGCCTGTACAACCGAGTAGGCCACCTAATAAAAAGACTCTAAAAGAAAGAGTTGTCTGTCGAACGTCGTCATCCAGGCTGACCACGTTATCAACAATCGAATGACTATTTGCGCGGGAGCGCGGTCGAAGTGAAACTAATCCAACGTCCTCAGATGAAGAAGCAGGACTCTCGCGCCCAGAGATGGGCGGATATTCTGGGAAACCTTCGTCTTCTGCCTCCGGATCATGATAATGAGTCTCGATCAACCTCGTAGCTTCTTGATCATTGCTGTCCATTCCTGTTCCGTGGCCTATGTGAATGAAAATGTACCGAGAATGTAGCCGGTCTCAATCCCTGAGGCTCGTCGTTTTTCAATGATTTCAAATAAGCTTCTTTGTTGAATACCAGGTTCGAGGGAAGGTGAGTTGCGAAGGTTGTGCAAGGATGACTGAAGCTGCGTAAACTGTGACGCTAAAGTTACTGACGCTGTGACGCCCCGAGGGAAGACAGCCGTTGCACTCTATAGACCTATAGCCATACCGCACATGTACCTGTAGTGTGTACATACAGGTCGAACAGGGTCAAGCGGCGCCAACAAATGTGTGTATCGGAAGCAAGAAAGGTTGAAGAGGATATGGCAAGTTCTCCGTGGGGGTCAAACAGCTGAGCAAGGCTCAGCAAAGAAAACTCAGCAAAGCACCCCGGGTCAAATCAGAGCATCTGCAAGGTTGCTACCGAGCCATTTGTGAATGAATTCTCAACTAAAATGACCATCTCAGTGAACTCAGAGTAAATACTTCAATAAAGGCTTGGTAAATATACAAAATGTGACTGTCTCTCCGGTTCTGACCCATCCTTAAACAAATCCTTGTTGTTGTCATTAACGAGACTCCTCACCTTCATGTGCTCTGTGTCATCCAACCAGGACTATTTAGCAACCCTCATACCGGCAGAGTATAACCAGAGGTGAGCTGAGATCACTGAGATCTGTATGCCTGCGATTATCAAATTTACCCAAATTTCATCGTAGGTTTCCAGGAATCTCCATGCCTCATGTTTGATAAGTAAAAAATAAAGTCGAGCACATAAATCAACAAGTTCTTGATGACACTTGCCTCTTATAGTCCTTCCTCCTTAATTCAGAGTCAGCTTGGCTGAACGAGCGAGGCTTGTACTAAAAGTTCACTCCAGAAGAAAGGCGTGGGGAAACTCTTTAACCTGCAATCTAGTTGGGATGATATGCTGAGGAGGAAATGAGAAGGGATCACTTAAGCTCAATGTTTCAAGCCCCTTGGAGTGATGAAGTCAATTTGCTATATGAAGCGGCGATGTCATCACGGTTGAGGGTCCATGTGAACAAAAAGTACCCACATGTAGCAAATGGCTTCTTGAGGATTTGGTGCTGGATTGTAGCACTCCTCTTATCATTGAAATTCTCTAAATTTACACGTCAGGACCAAAAAAAGCGTATCGCTCTGTACCCATGTGACACGAGTTGCTTATCAATTATAAAATAATCCACGGAATAACACAAATCGGAAGGACTCGTTAATAATACATCACTATACGTACCCAGAAATCTTTGTCCTATTTCAACTACAAATCTTATTTTGAGATATTGATCAGTTGATTAAACGATTTCAAAGCCAGGCATTCTAGCATAAACCGACTTGCAAGTCCAGAAACTGAGTGTTGAATTCGCCACGTTTTCTCAAAACTCCATGGCTGCTACGGAAGCCATATCTTGATCGAACCGTTGAAGATGGTTCTGATTCGGTGCATGTTTGATAAATTGTCAGTCAATTGACACAAGATGCACTCATGGAGTTCAGAAACTCTCAATCTTACCAACAAATAACGAGGCGAGTCTGCATATTCAGCACCCCTGACCTTGAGTGTATACGCAGCATCCTCAATTTTTTTCAATGAACTCCGCATTGTGGACACTTTCGACGAAAACGGGACAGAAAAGAATATCAGCATACAGATCAGATGATACGTATGATAAACATCCAAACTCGGTTACTCTTTTGTTCAAAACGATAGAGGGTAGGCACAAGTCCTTCCAACTCTACCAGATTCGGATGTGAGATGATGGCAGTAAGTAGCAAGCAAATCAAGGCGGTCAAGTTCAAGTAGTGGCTGATACGCTAAGCAAAAGGAGAAATGGAGAAAAGACTGACGGAATTTCAAGCTCCGGATAAAATCGATGATCTCTTTCGTCACCTGTGCTCCCCTGTCCGTCCCATTCCCCAAAGAATTGATTGCATGACTATAAGAGAGATCACGATGTCAGAAGACGATCAGCTAAACTCAGGATTGCTGGAATGGTCCAAAGCAGAGTTCAAAGAAGGCAGCCCAAGTTACCGCATGAGTTCCCCTGTTAGATCCGCGACGCCTCCTAAGTAATCTTCAATCGTGATTGTGAGCTTAAATTCTGGGGTCGTCTCGGATGGATCCTGAGGGAAGCTTTGGAGATAATCTTCAATCTCGTCTTTGGTCACCAATTTACGTGTGCGCAGATACTCGCAATACGTTTTCGCCTCAATCTGAGCCGGATTGTATTGTCAAAGAATAAACGAAGTATTGGTTCATGGTTTCTATAATCGAATAGAAGATCGATACGAACGAATTCTTGGATACCAGGAGATATTGATCGATAATACCTATGGAACAGATTGAACAATGTATCAGGAATGAACATGCGTAATTCCAAGAACCGTAGGACAATCAGAAGACCTAAAAAACTCGTCGGTCGAGCTCAATTTGCTAGATACCATCCATATTGTCTTGACAACTTCGGCCATCATACGATCCGCCTCAGCAAAGAGGACATTGGGATCACGTTGATTGGAAGTAAGTCGATGAAGGTAAAAGATGACCTTCTTCGAAGCCGACGTGATGTCCCGGCTCAACTTGATGATAGCCTCACGTCGATCATGCTACCGTTCGTCGATTGTAAGGACAGTTCAAAGTAATCATTTGAGTCAAGTTGACTGCTGATTGATATTCTTCGCAGGGTTTTTAACTTGCAACTTCTGACATACGTGAACATCTAGCTCGTTCGCAAACGATTGGAACATCACATCAATCGGCATTTTCCTTTACTTGAGTTTGAGCTTGCTATCACGGTGGTAGGACGGAACTTCCTGCGCGATCGGCGCCTGGCCTTGATGAATCAGCTGAGCCATGGGTCCGACACCGTGCGACCGCGGCGAGTCCGGGGTCGCGCTCCTCACTGGCAAAGCAAAATCACTGGA
>KZ144973.1:2447-16826 GCA_002157085.1 Melampsora occidentalis | reverse complement strand
AGTTTCAACAGCTCAAGCTGTATCATTCACAAAGTGGACCGATCAATGACGTCATCACTTTCTCCATTCACTTCACTTTCTCCTTTAAACCCAAACGATATACCAACAGAAGAAACCGAATCAAAAGCTTTCATATCCCAAATCGTCTCAGAAGCTCAAACAAAAATAAATTCAACTGATACGTGGAAGAATGGAAAAGTTTATCAAAATGGGATTGTAGCGACTAAAAGTCATCAATTCCCTGGTGAAAGATTCAAATGGCATCTTAGAGAAAGTTATCATAACGTTTTGGAACACGATTCATCGGTTCAAAGTGATTTGAATGGGATCGAATGGGATATGTTTTATAATACGTTGTTCGTGAATCATACCGAGAATGAAGTCAAATATATCGAAAGTCAGTCTCAACTTGATCTTCCTTGGCCTTATTAATAACATCAAAAGTCAAGGTCGCGAAAAACAAGCTGAATCGATTTGTAACGATGCGATTTATTCGGGTGAAATTGATAGGTTGTGAGAGTGCACACAAACTTCGAGTTATTAAACAAGGAAGCGCAGAGAGTAAGCAAAAGCCACATTTCGATAATTCATCCCGTTCGCTCAATGAGAATGTCAATTAACCTGTTTATGTTTTGTTTTGAACCTCTCAATTAACTTCTATCTCTATGGTAAAGTCTGGAGGACATGCTATAAGTTGAATTTCCCAATGTCTAATAGAGATTTTGTGTTCTTAATCATTACGTAAGTCTTGATAGAATGATACATACCATATGATGAGAACAATGGGTGCATCTTGATTGAGCTTTCAGATCGTGATTTTGACATGGTCAAGCCAGGAGACGACCCCCGATCCAACCGGTCCAAGATCTTTTTTGATAATCTCCCTACCAATCCTTCATCCAATCCAATCAGGTCATACTCGAGGAAAATACATCAGTATTGAAGAAGTCAAAGAAGTGATCTTCAATAATGATGATGACCAACTTGAGAGAAAACGAATTAAATGGAAGATGATCACTCAAAGTGATGCAGGAGGAATGGTTCCTACCTTGATAAGTGATTTAGCGCTTCCCTCAAAAATAAGTGAAGAGTAAGTTCTTAATGTCACCTCCACTGGACTAAAGAAAAATATCGCAATCTTGAGTTGATTTCTCACTTGTTTGTTTGTTTGGCTCTCATCCTCTCCATAATCAGTGTTCCGAGCTTCTTAAAATTCGCACGCAGTTCAAAACAGAAGTAGACCTTGGTGCAAATATGGACCTTGCCTGGTTCTGTGCACTCCTTTTGTCTGCAATAATACTCAAGTTACCAGTCACGAATTTACATAAATTTGCATTGGTTATCCTTGGCCATAGAATCCAATAGGCATCAACTATACGGAGGCAGCAGGGCTAATCATCTATTGTTAAGTTTTGCTGATAGGTCCATGTTGGGGGTCGAGGTTGATCAGCTGCTTGTATTGGGAGAAATTTGGCCTTCTCAGAATACAGGAAAAAAGCGGGAATGATTTCAACTGTGTTTTGGTCATGGGACATTTTACTGGTGACCGGCTCTTGATCTAAGCAACACCATTCTGAATTAGACCTTCCTCTTTTCAGCTCTTTTATCATATGTATACGTGTAATCTGTAAATTTGGACTCGTATCTTTTAGCTGATGAAAGCTATCATCATTTTTGTATTTTAAAATTAAAAACGAAGAGAAAGATTACACGGTGAGTTATGTTCATATCTATCTATTATTCATTAGGAATCATATGCTGCGGAAAAGAAGTACCAACATCAAAAAGAGAAACACAAAACATTGAGAAAAAGAAACGTCGGAATATTTAAACTGTCTTCCAAATCTATGACTTGTCTTTACTTCCATATAAAGAGAACAAAGTCAAACCCTAGACTTTGTCTAGCCAAAATAGACAAACAAGTCGTTTCCTTTTGATCATCTCCAACTTCCTGATTGACTATTTGCATGACTGGTATTGATCGGTGTACCACCATGAGATGGAGTAGGACTATTACCCCAAGCTCTCATCATACCACCAGGTGCAAGTGCAGAAGGTACACCAGCAGAATGAATTGGTGGTCCGATCCTATCTGTTAATCGACTATGAGGTCTAGTAGAATGATTACTTCCAGGCTGATGATTAAAGTTAGCTCGACTATCAGGTCGACTAGGTGCACGTGAAGAATCAGCTGCTAATCGTTCCTCTGAGTATCGATTGAGAAGTGAGACAACGCCTTCGGTCAGTTTTTCTAAATCTTTGATCTCATCTGAAGTTAGTTCTTTTACTTCTGGCGGTGGTACTTCTTCTTCTGGTTTATCTTCCTCTTCATCTTCTCCTACCTCATCTGAAACACTGTTGGCGGCTGAATCAGCATTGGGTGCCGCAGTACGCGCAGGATTTTTAGCAATAGTTTGGTGAACGATCTTTGGTTGATGTTTGCGAAAGATTTGGGCTTGTAGACCATCGAAAACTCGTAAGAGTGAGGCATCAAGTACTTCCTTCAGCCTTTCTACATCATCCAGGGCGCCTTCATTACCCGTGATCGGAAGCCAGCCATCACATTGAAGTCCTCGTGGGTAAGCCTGTAGTCTTCGGGCTCCGAAGAGCATATAGCCTAGTGGGTCAAGCCTGGTTGTTGACCTCAGTGACATTTGCCCTTGTCCCTTCTCGCCTGGTCGAGGAAGTGATAGACTTTTTTCACCAAATGCAAAGAGTTGACGTTCGTTTTGTAACGGAATATCATCCGCTGCTGCCGCTTCCTTCTTATGAGAGTTTACGCTCGACAGATTGATGAAACATGTCTAGATGATTGGTTAGGATAGAGAAATCCTGTTCAGCATCAACTCGTCAAGATGTCAGACAAAAAAAGACAAAACGCACCCGGTCCTTTTCTGTGGCCATGACCTTTGTGCTCTTTCTGACCGCAAAGTTTGGCGCAACAGCTACAGCGATCAAAGCAGCCAGCAACGGCAGGCTATCTGCGTTTTTGTTTAATTGAGGAGGAATGCCAATCTGATGTCGGTGTCGATTATTGGATTCGCCACCTCCACTGATAGCAAGAACACCAGCACGTCGTAATGAAGAAAGTAGGTGAGTTTTAACTTGTAAAATTTGAGCCAAAGTGGGTTTCGACAAAAAGTTCTCATTTGCAAATCGATAGGCACGCTGAGTTTCGTTTCTATCTTGAAATTGAGACCATGCTGTGAAAGCAGCTAAGCAGGCCAGAGGATCTGATCGAAAGGCGAAAGGAGCCCAAGAGGATTTGATTCGATCGGCCTCTGTCTTGGCTGTGGGTGGCGAGAGGAAAGGATCTCTGTTGGTTAGAATGGCGGCAAGATTGAGGGCCGGTTCGAGACATCTGAAGAATGAGCCTAGCAATAACAGTTTTCCAATCTGAGCTTCCACAGGAAGTTGAAGCAAGACTCGACCAAGAGCAGTTAGATCTTTAAATCTATCCAATGCGCCAATGGTTTGAAGGTGTGACATGGCTGCAGACACTCGTTCTCTTTCAGGAGGCTCGATTGTTTGATCCAACACATCTTCAGCTTCCATATTGGGAAAATTTAATGCCTTCACATGCATTACCAAATTGCTCAAATCTGTCCTCTTCATTTCGACGGTCGAATGTATATTAAGAGCTTCATATCGCCTGTGACTTAAAAGGCCGTAGTAGTCTCCCGCTCTGTGACGTCCAGCTCTTCCGGCACGCTGATTCAAATTAGAAGTCCCCACCCAAGCTGTCACAAGCGATGAAAGATGTCGCTCGGGATCAAATCGTTTTTCTTTGATTTTTCCAGTGTCTATCAAGATACGCAACAACCAAATCAGACAAAGTCATTGAGAGTGAAGAGGAAGAAAGATACTAACCGACGACAAATACCACATCAGGAATTGTGACAGACGTTTCGGCAATGTTGGTGGAAAGTATAATTCTCCGGACACCTTCACTTGGAGGTGTGAAGACTTTTTGTTGATCAACCACAGGAATAGCAGAGTGTAAGACGTGTACTTCGAAACGACTCGAGTCATTGAAGTTCAAGCCAAGTAGAGGAAATTGAGCATTATCCAATAATATATTCTGAACTCCCTTAATCTCATCCCAACCAGGTAAGAATACGAGAACATGCCCATCTGTCGACTTTGATAAAACCCAAGCTACAACCAGAGCAATCAGTGCATAAGGCATCTCGAGGTCATCACTATCACGTCGAACTTTTCCACTGAGTGGATCTAGATCTAAAGGTTCCTGTAGTTCGCGATGCATGTATTTACGAACTTTTTCGTCGTTCCATACCCAACCACCTCGGTTCTGAGGGAGTGCAAGTTTGACTAGTTGACCGTTTAGTTCCTCAAGGTAGTGTTTTTCAACAGGGAACGAGCGACCAGGAACAGATATCACAGGAGCCAGCTTGCCTGTCTTGGAATCAGCAAAGTAAGTCTCAAATAACGAAGGATCGACTGTGGCAGACCTGAAAAAGACAGAGTCCATCAGTTCCTATAGTTAAATAATACATCGTTCAGGTAGAAAAATTAGTAGCCATACATCAATAGAACTTTGATTTCTGGTTTGCCTTTTTCTTTTCGGTCTTTCAGTACTTTTCGGAGACAAAACAGTAGTAAGTCGGTATCAATGTCACGCTCATGGACCTCATCCACAACGACATGTGTGATCGGATCCAGGAAAGCTCCATCCGCGCTCTCCATGTCATTTTGTAATCGTCTGAGAAACACTCCAGTGGTGCAAAAGAGTACACTCCCATCAGGCGTCGGAGGTTTAGCTTCAAATCGTACTTGATATCCGATCGATTCACCTAATTGCTCATTCCTCTCATTTGCCACTCTTTGCGCGACACTGATCGCAGCAATTCGGCGGGGCTGGGTACAAATTATGTTACACTTTGCGCCATCACCTCGCATCGTAGCTGCGTCCAAAATAAGCTGAGGGACCTGTGTGGTTTTTCCTGAACCAGTTGCTGCCATGAGGATTGTGACAGGGTTGGTGGCTAGCGCAGAAAGTACCAAAGAAGCATGCGCTGTAACAGGAAGAGCAGCACGTTGTTCGCGTAGAGCCACCACGTTGCGTTTATCATCCGTTTGGTACTGAGCTAGGCGATCTGAAAGCACTTCAGATTTAGCCTTCAGAGCGTCCTGCCGTGCCTTATCCGACAGTGAAGGGTTCGAACGTCGTGCATTGGACCGTACCAGAGTTTGTTCCACCAACAAGCGTGAACCACGAGCACTTTCCAACATGACTTTGGCGCGACGATATAATTCGCTTTCTCTTGAGGATCGAACCAGATCACGAAGATCATCATCCATCTCGTTACTCAGTCTGAAAACAACGTCTGGTACTGTGCCCACATGTGCATTTTGAGCTTCACTGCTAGATTGAAACTCAGCCCAAAGGTCAGGATCGCATTCGGATAGATAGACTACTGTGTCTTTGTAAGCTTCATTGGAAGCATCCTTCTTCGCATGTGCCACACCCATTCCGATCCGTCTTCCACTCACAAACAGAGTGGCTGACCAAGATTCGCGTCCTTTAGGATTTCGTAAGTTTTCGTAGGCAATATCAGGTTTTCCAAAACGAAACTTGCGACAATAGAAATCCATATAGGCTCTAGCTTTATCTAATGTAAGAGCGGTTCCATCGGAAAGAGCGTGGGAAGAAGTACGAGTTGGAACCGAATTAATAGGAAGGTTGTTGTTATCAAAAAGGTTTTGAGAGCCAATTTGGAAACATGCAGAGAGGGCCGCTAGTTTTTCGGCTTCTTTTTTAGATGGGTCATCGCCAGTTCCGATAATATTTGCGCTGGAATCAGCTACAACAGTGACTCTTGAAAGGTTATAGCCAATTAGGTTCGAGAGCCGGATCGTGAAATTAGGTGAAGAATAGTATATATGTCAGACTGAATGTACACAAGTGAATGGATCTAAAGAATGAGAAGGGCTTACCTGAAAACCGGTACGGTAGAACCGGGGACCATAACCTGCTCGGCAACATAACTAGGTGGCTCCTGAGTACGCGCTTGGATAAAATTATTGATGACACCTTTGGGGTTCGCAAGCCACTGTTTGCGCGGAGCAGAAGAGCCAGACCAAAGAGAACGAACGTATTCGGAATTGCAGAGCGGAGCATCACGGACCGGGAGATTGAGTCGTAGTGAGCGAGACGGATGACGAGCACCTCGAGCGCCGCGTGAGCGGCCTGCTCCTCGTCTGGAATTAGGTTGGCTACGGTTTTGATCAACACCCAAATTTGAAGGTGGTCGAAGATTATTAGAGGAAGGACCAGCACGCCAATTGGATTGATCGGCCATTGGTTGTAGGTGGGTCGGAAGAAATGAGGAAGGTGGTAGTGGTGAACTGAGTCGATGATTCGAAGGAGGTGATTGAGTAGCTTGATTAAGAAGGGAAGTGGACGAAAGATTACGCTTGGACATTAGTGAGAAAATGATCGGGCGCGTGAATGAGAAGTAGGCCGAGGAGACGACCGAAGGAGAGAGCAAACCAACCCGTGGAGACGGGAGGCGTCGATGACTACAAACAATGTAGGTAGCCAAGGTGAAGTCAAAGAACTTTGATCTCGATCGACTTCAAGAGAGAAAGAAAAAGAAAAAGAAAAAAGAAAAAGCAAGCTGATCGAAATTTGAAATTGATATGGGAATCGATGAGAGATTGATAGACTCCACCAGTGCATCACTCAGACGAAACATTTTGACTAAGAATTTACTCTCAACTTCATCAAATCTTACAAATCTCAACATCACTTCAAGTTCAACCCAACCACTTCATATCCTCAGTAGCCTATATATCTCCTATGACTCTACATAGTATTCCCCAAGAGCAAATCAGAACTACCCAACAAATCTAATTTGTATACACACAGCTTACTTGATACAAAGGAAAAACACTCGAGATCATACACTTTAGCTGAACATATCATTGCGAAAGGTACAAAGTCTTCAAAGTGTTTATTCCAGGAGGACATCTGATCTATTTGTGCCACACAATGTGCAGCATTTCTAGGTCACTGAACAAATCCCTCCCTTGTAAGCTTCCAGAATGGGCCTACACGCTTTGAATCATGTGTGTATGTATAAACTGCCACATGGTGAAGCATAAGTTTGTTATATGACATTCATTGCTGCTAGTATCTACATCTTGAGAGATCAAACAAGATTGCAGAGAGGCAAATTGTTGGCCATTGGAAGTTGAGCTTGAAATATGAGATCTTGTAAGTGTGTGGCTTCCCCTGACCCTCAAGTTTTGGGCTCTCTGAAACCCATCCTCTTGCTCATTGGGAAATGTGAACCACTCTGGCAAGTGACATTGAATAAAATTCAATGACACTGCATGTAAGGTTAGCTGTAAATGTGAAGTACTATATGAACAAAAGGTCTCTGTTGTGACATTGCAAAACAAAAGTCTGTTGTTTGCAAGTTGCATACCTGAATGGTATGCTTCAATACCAAGTCCTTACAGTAGTTGGCTCAGTAATTAGAAAGTGCTAGTGGATCTCACCCATGAGTCCAGGGTTGTTTTTGTGGGACAAACTCCCTTTCCTATAGTCATTTTGCCTCTCACTAATTGCCTTGCATTGCAATGACACCTGTGACAAGAACCTGAAGGATGATCAATTGGATTTTGTTCCTTGTCTTCACAGATATGTTTTCAAAACATAAAAGGTGTAAAGTTATTGATTAGTCTGGATTGAAGTTCAGATTGGCAAGTTGAGGGATCCTTGTGGTAGATAACAGCAAGAGGAGAACTGTTTGAAAATCTTGTAGGACTCTTAATATGAGTACTTTGTATTGACTAGATCTTAGGGTATTGGGATAAGATATATGAAGTGGATTTAAGGGAGGTTGCCAAGTCACATAATATAACAAGAGTGCCACTGTCTTGTTCTGATTATTAAGCAGCTTGTTTATTCATATAAACTGGATTGTTAGTAAACACGTTTACTTTCCTGTGATTGTTCTCTCCCTTTCTTTCCTCATCTTGAAGCTTTCCTATAAACCCTGCTATCATCCAAACCCCACCCTCTTTCATTATTTGATGACCATGAACTTAGAGCTGCTTTGATCTCTTCATTGGACAGAGATTCTGCAATATGTTAAGATGGTTTATGCTTATCAGGCAAACATATGCTTTTGGTACAAGCTTTTTGAAGCAGCCCAAGTGCACAAGTCCCTCTGGAGGATTTGGGTCTCTGAAATTTGATCTTGAGAATCAATATGTACACAATAATTAGTACCAAAATGGCATTATGAGCTATGCCAGCAACAGGTCAGGTCAGCTTTTTCAAACCTGATGGGTCTTTCAAACTGCCATCTCTTATGAGATTGGGCTCTACAGGCACACTTTGGTTCCAAGTTCCAACCCATCCTTTGCTACATGCTGGTCTTTCAGGGCCAATCAGGTATACAATAGAAATTCAGAAGCCTGGGCCAATGAGAATCACAAACTGTCAGAGTGACATGGACGCTTTGAAACTATGGTGACTGGGCTATATATTTGTTTGCCAGGGCCGGGTCCAAGGTCAGGCATTACAAAGTGAGGAGTCGGACCCGAGCCGGGCTCAGAGTCCACTCGGGGTGTCCGCGTAGAATTACATCTCGGTTTAGCCCGAAGGATTTCTCAAGCACAAACCTTGTGACAGGAAGCGATGGGCCGTACGGTTTGCTCAATGTTTTTTAGACTGTAGAGTCGCTCCTTAATTAATCCTTGACCCTTCAAGTTGCCCATCAGAGAATCCCAATGGAATCTGGACCTACACCGGATGCAGCTCTGAGTCGAAGGCTCACAAACATTCGGCACATCTTACTTGTCCTCTCCGGCAAAGGTGGAGTTGGAAAGTCATCGGTCTCAGTGCAAATCGCACTTTCTTTATTGCACTCGCGGCCTGGTGTACGTGTCGGACTTCTGGATATCGATCTCACTGGACCATCTATTCCTCGCATGCTGGGACTGCAGGGTCGGTCGGTTTTTCAATCCAACGATGGATGGATTCCGGTTCAAGTCGATCTTGCCAAGGATCTACAAGCAGACAGTGAAGATGTAGTTGCATCGGATGGTCTCTTAAAATGTATGAGCATCGGTTTTCTGCTGAAGAATCCTCAAGATAGCGTTGTATGGAGAGGTCCGAAGAAGAATGCCATGATTCGTCAGTTTCTAGTGGATGTACAATGGGGGGACTTGGACTGGTTGATCGTGGACACACCACCAGGTCGGTCGTTCTTTTGACTAATCCCTCGGTGCTGTTGAGAACGAAAAGGATGAACGGTTCCGCCTCGTCGCATCCAAATTTCAATCATCAGAAACTGATGCATTGCAATATTTTAATAGGCACATCTGACGAGCACATCTCACTGCTCGAACAGCTGGCGCCCGCTCTGATCGCACGTTCCTCCTCAGATTCACTAAATGCAAGACTACCGACCTTATCTTCCGTCCTGGTGACTACTCCTCAGGCAGTCTCTTTGGCAGATGTGTCCAAAGAGCTCGACTTTGCCCGTAAGACCGGTCTGACGGTGATCGGCCTGATCGAAAACATGAGTGGATATCTTTGTCCTCACTGTAAAGAGATTCAGCATGTATTTGGTGGTGGGGGTGGTGAAGCGTTTTGTGCTCAAGTGTCGGCCAAGGCAAAACTAGATAGCTCCTCCACCGACACAGCTCCTCTGACGTTTCTCGGCAAGGTCCCGATCGACGTGGAGTTTATGAAGTTGATGGATCAGGCGATGTGGACAGATCCAAACAAAGAGCCTCAAGATGGTAGCAATGTGCTACAAACACAGGAAACTCAGAGTGTCAATTGGGACTTGATTCGACGGTATGCGGATGTGCCCAGCTCGAAGATATTCGGACAGATTTGTCAGAAGATTACTCAAGTCATCGAACCCCAAGCTGTTTCTTAAACGTCTACAGAATCTTGGAACCAAGCTCTTGTCTTCTTGAACCGTCATTCAATGTGAAGAATCACTAGTTTTGGTACCCTAAGCTATTAACTCAGGGAGGAACCCCTCGAAGCGCGCTGCTTCATCTGTTCAATTGTCCAGGACCCCGATCCGGTGGATATTTTTCACGGGGGTAATGTTTAGTGATGGTGGCGGTTCCCGTTTTGCTTGGGTATGGGGTAGTCCGTGGATACTATATTCCCATCATAAAAGCTCTCGCAACGCTGCTATGTCCTTTATCGCTTTCATCAAGTCCAGCTGGACTATGAGAGTGATTACAGTATTTTGTGATCCGGTCTCTGGCAGTAACACCGGATGTACGAGTTTTGCTTGGTCTAATGGACTTTTTCCATCTTTCTGTAGGATTTGTGTGCTTCAGAAATCGTCATCTGCACATCTATCAAAGGGGTTGCAATTGACATAGGCAAAACAACCAAAATAGTTTAAGATTGACAATACTTTTGATATATT
Organism: Melampsora occidentalis; assembly: GCA_002157085.1. NCBI lineage: Eukaryota > Fungi > Basidiomycota > Pucciniomycetes > Pucciniales > Melampsoraceae > Melampsora > Melampsora occidentalis. The sequence continues at coordinate 6,390 of KZ144973.1, read as the reverse complement.
ACCCTTGCACTGTGGTATTTCTATGTTCCTGACATGAAATTCATCTACAACTACAAAGCAATACCAGACAGCTGACCAGTGGAGTCCTATGCAATGCTTCATGTTGAGGTCATGAGAAACAATGCAAGCATCAAGAATTCAAGATGGCCACAGCTATGTCCCAAAACAACTTGGCATATCACATAAGGCTATTTTAGTTTCCTTTTGAGCAGGTTTTATATATATAGCCTGAACACTTCTAATCTCCCCAAAGAGTCAAAACTGAGTGAATGGTCTTGTTGAAGTCTGGAGTAGGCCTGTCCTGATAATCACAATTTCTCCTTCAACTTGGTGATTTATGAATTTGGGTTCTTATGTGGTATGGAACAGGAACCTTCTGAGCATAATGGCTTCTTTCAATCATCTTTTTCACAGGCAAGTTCTGGTTGACCCACATCAGGTCAACTCATTGAATTCAACATGGCTTGATAGTACAAACAAGCAACACAATAGGCCTCTGTCATTGGTGAAAATTCATAAGGGGAGCAAAAAGTCAAATTGCCCATGAGGCTTGAAGATTGACATCACTTGACAAAGAATTCAGCAATAACTGCATGGTCAAGGTGGCCAATTATCATGCCATGGAGTTCCAAGTGTTGCAATTCAAATCCCAAAAAACGATCAGGGAAGCCTTGTGGTGGGTTGCTGTCTTATTTTTCAGTGCAGATGAAGACAAACAATGATAACCTGAGAACCTGAAGAGATATAACATAAGAAATTTTCAGACAGACATGATGAATAGACAAACATTCTGACATATAACCCACTTTAACTGCCCACCAACCTCCTACAGACCATATTCAAGTAAAGCTAGTACAGCATTCTCCTGCACTGAAGGCATGGCCTTTGAGATCTCAGATGAATCACAAAAAATTGCAAATGAAACGTTTGTACTCATCACTTACATTCTGAGCTCTTGAGAAGGATTTTGCTGCTTGTGGTCTGAACCAGCATCTATCCAAATGGGAATTCTTGCAAGTCTTAGTCAAATACTTCAGGTGGAGGATTCCTCATGCCTGTGCTACATTTGAATTTCCACATTTCAGTTGGAGTATTTTCACACCTGCATGCATTGTTGTCAGTTTATTGAGGAAGAGATGTACCAGTGAGTCCCACCAGATCAGATGGTACCTGATTGTTACAGCCTAAACATTTCTCACTATAATTTACACACATATGTGGTTATGATTGATTTTTCTTTGCTTGGGTAAAGATGCATGCAGCAAATCTAGTTGTTTGTTAATCTTACCCAAAACTTGTCATCAAAGTCATCTTTTGTCATTTTCAATTGGTTTATCTGTCAACCTTTATAAAACTCAATCTCAAAATCTAGTTTAAGGCATTTTGGACCAGGTATCCAATGCTTATAGCTATTGGATATGGAAGAACATCCCATGAACCATGGTGCACTCTCCAAGGATATATGTTGGAAGAGAGTTAGAAACCAAATCAGCTCAGATCCTCAGCCTACTTAGTGTGATTAACAATGCTGAGGCATATTAAGAGTGAAATGAGTGTGACATAATTTGAAGTGGAGAGAGATGATGAAACTACAATGAGCCAGGATTGTCCAGACTTATGAACAAATGTCAAGTTTTCTGGATCTTTTTTCATTTCTTTGAAATGTGTGAATATGCAGATGTTATTTTCCAAAGCAAATGCAAAAACACAGTGCACAGTGTATAAGGCCTGATGCAGAGCTACAACACTCAACTCACAGAGCAGACTGTGTCTGTGCTGGGGCTCAGCACAGGGTTTTTGAAAATCCAATCATTGCACCAATTGCCAGCACAAGGTCTTTTTGATTTTTGGCCACTGTGCCTTTTTGCAGCACAGTGGTGCCGTCTACTCCCACATGTGCTGTGCTTTGGGAGATTAAAAAAACACACTTGCCACAAACCCACAGTTTTTGTCCACTGTGCTGTGCCAAAACTGCACTGAGCATACCTGCGCTGGAGCGCACTACAGGGGCCTTGATTATTTTTTGGTCACTGTGCCCCAGTGCTGCACAGTGGGTTTGGCAATTTTTGATTTTTTGGGTGCAGCGCAGTTTACTGCGCTGAGGCCAAGTCTTGAGAGCTAGTAAGTGTTCTCTGAGGCAAGCCTGGCCTGCTCATCTTGTCTTTCATATTGATTATATATCCAAGGATATCTACAAATTCAAAATGTCTCATCACTTGGATAGATAAGCTGAGAAATTTAACCCTGTTTCCACCTGAATTGATACATAGTAGGAGTGTTTACCCCATAATATGCTTCAGCAGTGGAAGATGTTGTTCATATCAAAGCCTTGTTTCATCCCTACTGGTGTGACAAATATCACACCTGCAATGTCCAAATTTGAGTACAGTGCAGGTGTGAAACATCTAATGATGCAGAGTGTTGTGTAGTACAAGTGAAACCAGTAGACTGGCAGGATGTCACACAATCAATATGTGTGTGAAGGAGAATGGAAACAACAAGCGTCTCAGAGCATAAGAATTGTATATGATGAATTCTATATTGTAATTAATTACTGGATGAAAAGTGAAGTGAATAACAGTACAAACAAGATGCATTATGTACAAAAGTCCCTTAACTGAGGCAAAGCTTAGAGGCTGATTCTTTACAAACTAAATCACAAGAAAAAGCTCAGCAAGATGAGCAGATAAGTCTGAGTAATGAGACCAGAAGTAAGTTTCAAGTATTTGTGATACACATCTAGGTATCAACAATCCTACACCTTCCTTAGTTGACTAACATGTGAGGCTAAGATTTATCATGCCCAGTGTGGGTGTTGGTCCAAGCTGCAAGTTTGAGAAAACTTTTGGGGGATTCAGCCTGATTTTTGCCCACTGAAACTCTCCTTGAATAGCCTTGAATGCTTTCCAATGGTGAATTTCAAGCAACAACATCGGATTTTAAAAATCAAAACAATACAACTAGAATTTATACTTTGAAGAAGAGCTAACCATGGAAAGTGATTGGGTCAAATGTCCTGAAACTGGTTTGGATTCTTGGAAATTGAATGTTGACTGTGCAACTGATTCCATAGCTCAGAAAAACAGCTGGGGATGCTTTGAGTATACAGTTGACATTCTTGCTATAAAACCTTGTTGATCACTTTATAGTGTATCTTCAACAGTAACCTATTTGACATCAAGTGAAATGTAACGCAAAATGCAGACTACATAGAGACCACATTGAGTATGTGTGTATGCGCAGATTAACACTGCCTCAAGTATCCCTTCAACATGACTCACCAAAATCCAGCATGAGTGCATATTGACTCACTTGATATCTCCACTTTCTCAGGATCAAGGATATGCTCAACTAAAAGCCGAGCTCATTCTTGTAGCTGGGTGGCTTGGCATGCTTAGAATATGGCGCATACATACACTAGTCACCGCTTTCTCTATGGTTCCAACTTTCCACGAGCCGAACTACCAAGGTCACAGCCGAAGGGGCAACGGAGTGGTTTTTACGCCATTGTAGCCGTAGCCTCAATCAATGATTCATGTAGGGGGTTCAAACTAGCATAAATTCCCGTTCCAAGTATCAATAGAGCAGGTCCGAACAAAATGTAATAAAAAAATCATTCACGGTCGTACGTCGTCAAAACGAAATTCACAATAAAAATGAGCCGGTATGAGAGAGATTACGGAGTCAAGCAAAACTAGATGGCAACTCGGAGTGTCTGGAATTCGGCACAGAATACTGAAGGATGATCAGAGTGACGAGTAATGTATTGGGATAGAACTAACTAGTCAATAAAATGAGTGATGCTTGACAAAGTAGTTTAGCTCGAGGCGTTTAACAGCACTTCCCAATCAAAGGGTTTATGTTCACTATTTAGAGCGAAACAAAACCCATCGCGGCCAAAGAAACGGTCAAGAGACCCATAGCGGGGCTTGACATGGTGGCT